>JAJKFJ010022530.1:0-51401 GCA_027382625.1 Tetmemena sp. SeJ-2015
ATGCCCCCATTCCCTTCCCTAAATGGGAGATAAACACTAAGAGAATTTCTCAGCACGAGCGCAACAAGTACTACTGCTATTCTCACTGACCTCGTTAGAGGAGTGATGGAGTTGCATGAGTTGGGATTCGTGCACAGAGATCTTCAAGCCAGAGAACATCATGATAAACTTTGAACCAGTCAGAGCAACTGTCATAGACTTCAACAGAGTTGTAGAAGAGAAAACATTGAGGAAGCATCGGTGCAAGGAAACTGCAGGCTACTTCCCATAGAGACAGACTTGGCTCAACGTTCAGTGCAGTGGGACATTAGGTCTTTAATTGCAATCATACTTGAATGCGATATGAAACCAGAGGAATACTACTAGTGTGAAAGTGAAGATGATGCAATATAATTCGCAACAAGACATTGTAAGATAGACAAGGTATCAGAACCTTTGAAAAAGTTAGTAAACAAAGTAATAATCAAGCAACCTATGAAACCTAACACTCAATTATCTGAGATAGAGGAAGCACTTAAAGGTATAAAATTCAGAGAATATGAGACAGACGTCAAGGTCACCTTCCTAGAAGACTTTAGATTGCCTGTTTAGGGTTAAAATTTAGCATGATTATAAGTATTATAGTAGAATATGAATTCGTGATTAAAGGTTGATATTTTTATAAATAAACAGAAAAATAATAGGGGTTTTATAAATCTAATTTAAAATGAAGTATAAGAATTGTATTGAAGCATTTTTGAAAGACACAAGATCAACTTAACTACGCTCTATCTATAAAGTTCCCATTTTTTATGACTGCTCAATAATACTTTTCAACTTGCTATAAGCTACTCAGGTAATAAATAAATATATTTTGACATTTTATTTTAGAGAGAGTGAGGAAGGCAGCTAACAATTACTTTGAATTTAAGCAATGCGGCTAAACTATTTACTATTTGAGTGCGCAGAACAAGAATCCCTCTCTTAAAAATCTTCGTAAATAATACTAAGACCTTTTAACTATTCAGATAGAAGTAAAAAAAAGATGAGGAGAGGTTGGACTAGAAGAATAAAATAAAATAAGATCTAAAATGTTCAGCTAATTCATTAACGATTTTTACAGTTCTAATTATTTTCTATGAAAGCGTACTTCTCATGCCGTCTATTTAAAATCGTTTATTTATAAAAATACCAACCTTTAATCACGAATTCATATTCTACCTATACTAATGAAATTCATTTACCAATTTTTATACTTTCTTATAATATTATGGGGTTTTGGGGTTTTGACTCTATATATAATAGAGAGCTTTTATTTAGGCCACAATTTCAGACACTATGATTCACAAATATTTCTCATTTCATCAGCTCAAAAGTAAATCCACTAGTCTCAAATGATTGATAAGTAAATGAAATTTAAATGAAGAAAGAAAAATCAAGCAAAATAATTGTCAATTATGACATCTCTCTTCTATGCTTTCCTAGTTTTTACATCCTCTCTTGCCTCTCTGAGTCGTCTATCTCTACTTCTATCAAGATCACTTTCTTCAACAAATATTTAATTTTAAGCATCCTCAGTATCTCCTTGGGCCATAGAACACATAATAAAATTTTTAACTGCTTGGATTTTGAGGAATAACTATTTGTCTTGGCTGATTAAGGAGTATAACTTCAGATTAAATGCTCAAAATGTTGTTTGGGTTATTGAAAACTTTGGTTGGAGCCACAATCTACTGCACCTGGGCTTGTATAGCATTTGGATCCATAGCAGATTTGCGTCTATTTTCCTAAACACCACTCTAAGTAGAAAGAGTAGCCTGATTTTGCTAAAGTGCCTAATTCAAGTTCTATTGTGCCATTAGATTAGAGATAGGCTCAGCCTTTTTAATCTTTGAATAATCCTTATAAGCGTGAGAAAGAAGGTCTGCAGTTCTCCTCAACTCTTTTTAATACTGATCTGCTTTACTCTTATTGTTACTTAAGAAGGAATAAATTTCATTGTCCTTCTAAGCCTCTTCATGATGTCCAAGTAGCCTAGTTAAAAATGCTTTGCCCTCATCCTTCAGTCTTTTTATTTCCTCAACTGCGCTCAATTTATTGAACTCATCAGTGTCTTAAATTAGCTTGAAAATTTTGTAAGAATCTAATCGGTTGTGGTTGAAATTTCCATAATCATGAGCTACCTGTAGCTCATTTTTCACCTCTTTATATACATCATTCTTTGTCTTGAATTCTCTATATTCCTCGTGGTCATAAGTTGGCTCTGTAAACTTAATCCATTTTTGGAGTTTGAATTACTCATTCGGGTTCTAAACTATGGTGGCATGATAATTTAAAGATCCCATCCTCATCATTTTCTTAGGGATAGATACGTAGTCCCCGAAGGTAGCGAGCTCATCGTCATCTATCAGATTTTGGCAATCCACAATTGGCTTCATTGAGTCTATGAACTTTCTCTTGTACTTATTCTCTTTACCTTTGTCACGAACTTCACCAGTGTCTCTGAGCTAAGATTTTATCATATCCTCAACTTCTTCTCCTTTAGAAAATTCAACCAATTCGAACTTCCTAATCTGATGCTAAATTTTGTTCTCAAGGAAAGTAACATTATGGCAATTGTAGTGCTCATAAAATGGATCATCATCTTCTTCGTCTGAACTGTCGCTATATTAGCTTCTCATATCGGAGAACAAGTCTCCGCCATGGAAGGGATTCAACACTGAAGCACTTTTGAAATTCTAATTTCCTTTTCCAAATTTGACTAAGATAAATAATTAAGATGTTCTTATTCTTTCTTGCAATTGAAACTACTTTGCTTCTATTGTTCTGTCTTTACCTTGCCAAATCATTGAAGTCATCTTATCTCTCATCCATCTCAAAATGTGAAGATGAGAATTTAGAAACTTGCTTTGAGCCAGCAGACTAAGCATGCTGTGTTTGCATAAAGTATTCGTCATTTATATAATCTAAATTTAATGCTTTATTAAAAGTCATCCTTTATCTGAGAGGTCATTTTAAGTGGTGAATTTGACCGATTAGAGTACTTGCTAAATTGGTAGTGCTTACTGCTTAAAGCATCTAAGCTCTGACAATCTACGAGTGCTGTTTTACTTTAGTTAAACACCGCCTCCAAGTCAACTTAAAATTCATAAGGCAGAGAGGGCTCAAATTTTCTCAAAAACTGTTCCCACCAGTTCCCTTTAATTACAGGTAAATTTTTAAGTTACTTTCTGTACTACAACTTATTATCGTTAGTAATAGACCAAAGATCAACACCCTCGTTTTCTTTGTGCTAGAAAACTCCTAAAAAGAGGTTGATGTTGTTTTATCTCTTAGGATCTAAGAAGTTATTCGCATAATGCCTCTGCACTGAAGTAATAAGTTCTGGTAGAGCATTTTTGAAAAAGTTTTTCTTCTTAGTTAAGGCAGTATGATGTGCCTCAGAACCTCCATATTACAAAGATATAGCATCTCCCATCTCATCGAAGATTTTCTTGAATTTTTGCCCAAGGGGATTATCTAAGACTTTAACTTCTCTAACCTTCAAGATAACTCCCATTTTCTTAAGCTGCTTCATAAATACATAGAGGCCGATATATTCCTGCCCCTCATTAGTTCTGTCCAAAGAATCGATGCAGTTAGTTCTGACTATACCTCTCTAAACCTTTATGTAAGAGGCCTCATCGGATAGTCTCTTTCTACCACAGTAAAATATTCCTGTTTGCTTCACATATTGCTTAGCGTATGAAACAATGGATGCTGGAAAATCCTTTTCCTTCTTTCTTATCTTCATGTCAAAGTGGAGGTAATTAATTTTCAGAGGAAGAGGGAGCTCAGTATTTATAACTTCATTTACTGAATAGTTGTACTCGTCCGCAACTAAACATTCTCTTTGATTCTTCTTTTTCGTGAGATTTATGCAAAATATAGGGAACGAATATCTTTCAAATAAATCTCCAAAATGTCTTTTAGTAGCCACGTAATTCGAGCCTTTAGATCTTAAGACTATAAGAAGATGAGCAGATATAGTAAAAGTTTACGCATAATTTGAGGCTTGGGGTTGAAAGCGTTAGCTTCTTGCGTCCAAAAATGAGGGATTGAACCTCTAATCTACAGATAAGCGCTAATCACAGGCTTGTCGTCGAAGGATATATTATGACAGTATATTATTTGCTCTGTCTCAACAAAGTTAGCTACATTTCCTTCATCATTGATTCCTCTCTTGAGGTATCTAGGTCCAGCCATATATCTAGATCTTCTGGCTATCAAAATTAGAGAGACCTTCTTGACGTTGTTAGACACATCTAAAAATTATTAATTAAGAAAGGATACTTACTGAGCATGTTGATATATCCATGAATGACTGGTAAGAAGAATTTTTTATGAGGCTTGTTAGACTTAATGAATTCTTCCATCAAGAAGAAATTCCACATGAACTTTTCATCCCACGAGTACATGTCCTTTCTCCTTATCATTTTACTCTGTAGTATATTATCTGTTACCTTTCTCTATTTCTATCCTTCTATGAATTCTGAGTGCTGCCTTTCTAAATTATCTTGCTAGTTTTTCTCTTCTCTCTCTTTCTTAATCCACTTCAGCATGTTATTTTGTAGTGAATGTGTGATGTCGTAGGTAAATTCCAAACTACATTTTTAATGTTTGAGCATCAACATATGACTCTCAATTTATATGAAAAGTAGAAGCCTTTAGAAAGGTTCATGTCTTTAAAAGTTTGCAAATACTTCTCCTCCAGATCTCTAGTCTTATCGGAGGAGTTTGAGAGAAAGAGTGGGATCATCTTGATATCTTTAACCTTGTAGATGTTGTGTCTCCCAAATTTGGCTACCTTTTTCTTATCTGATATGAAGATAATGTAGTAGCCCTTGGTGAATCTCACGAATCCAAGTAGGCCAAAAGCCATCTTAACTGTTTCATGCCTCTTATTGTCTTTTTCAAGCTATCTCTATTTGAATTTGGAGGCCTCTTCGTTGTAATAACTCTTGCTACTGATGATCAAATCCGAGAGGCCATAGTTTAAGGTCACGCTCTCATCGTATCGCTTGAACTTTATTTTATGAACCTCTTATCCGCACTTATCAGTGGCAATCAACTTTGTAATAGCCTATTTCAAGTCTTAAACTTTTACTGGAAATATTGCAATAGAATACAGGGTAGTTTCATTTTTAGGCTTACCTTTCTATAGTCACTAGTGAGTCTGAACCTCCTAAGGGTTTTAGTTTTAGGCTGGATATTAACAAAAGTTTCCATCTCTATGATATAATAAAATAATGCAATTTATTTATCTAAATCATTTAGGGCTATCTTCTTCTCCGATCAGAGATTTGTTAAACTCAATTAGAAGAATCATTTACAATAAACTTATCTTCTCACCAGAATGAAGCCTCGAGGAGGAAGAATTGGAAATTCCACATCATGTATACTAAGTTGTGAACCATCATAAGAATCGTCACAAACTTTCCTCCAGTGCTCTGCTTCCCCTGCTAATACTCCGTAATTAGATAAGCAAAGGCCCAGTAATAGAGCACGTTGGTGCTTGCGATTCTCGAATTTATCTACAATGCAAAGTATTAATCTAAAAATATGCTTACATCAATATTTGCCATGAGAATAATCATATAGCATAGTCACAAGAAAGTGCCAGGCGAAGGGGATAAGAGCAGGGTTTTCAAAAAAGCTGATTAGCTCATGAGACTTCTTCTCCTTGATAGAGAAAATACCCATAGTGTAGAGGTTCCAAGTTTGAGCCTTGATGAATCTATAGGTCACGTAGAATAGGAAAATATTCATAGGTAGGGCAACAAAGAAGAATTCTACTTTTCTGTAGATGAATCCCATAAACTTCACATCCCAGTACACTTTTTGAATGTAGTTGTAGACATATTTAAAATTCTTTGCGCGTAAATAAATTAGACATTAGGTATATCATCTAAGCACCAAGCTGGAACTGCATTAGTTCTGTCAAGTTTAGTCTCACAATGCATTTCGTAAGGCTTCCATATTAAGACCATTCCAAGTGGTAGCAAAATTATCAGAATAGAGGTGAATATGTAAAAGATGTACTTGAATATTTTGCAAAACCTGTCACTCCTATCCACTATCTTCTTTAGGAAGAGAGTTAAAGTGTAGCCAAACATGATTAAGCCAGTTGAGCGGGCCAGAAAAAAATAGCATATAGGTAAAGATGAATCTCTTGAATTTGAAGCGATATACATTTTTTTCCGAAATATAGGACAAATACACGTTGCAATAGACAGAGTGTTCTTCCTTGTAGTGCTTCATTCACCTTGTCTATGATGAGTTTTCCAGAGATTTCAGCTTTCCGACTGAGTTTCTTCTCTGAAGCATTGACCTCCTCACCCTGAACCTTCCAAGATGTCATGATCTCATAGTTCAAGATAGTTTGAGCTTCACTTGCTAGCATTCTGAGCTCATTTTCTCCTTGTTTCTCTCGAGGAATAGTGATTTTGAGAAGGTTTTTATTCTGAAATGACATGTTGTTCTTTTCACTTCGCATTCACTCGTTCCATTAATACTAGCTGAAATTATAATGGAATTAGAACTCTTAAATCATTAATCACTCTTGCCTAATAAATTAATTAAGAATTCTTAAAACACTTAATGTTTTAATGCAAACAGTCTTAATTCTCATCTTAAATTATTTCTCTATTAAAGAATCAGTACATCACTCATCTTAATTCATTTCAGACTAGTCTTAATTTAAGTTTGCCAATTCTTAATTAATTTATTAGGCAAGAGTGATTAATGATTTAAGAGTTCTAATTCCATTATAATTTCAGCTAGTATTAATGGAACGAGTGAATGCGAAGTGAAAAGAACAACATGTCATTTCAGAGTAAAAACCTTCTCAAAATCACTATTCCTCGAGAGAAACAAGGAGAAAATGAGCTCAGAATGCTAGCAAGTGAAGCTCAAACTATCTTGAACTATGAGATCATGACATCTTGGAAGGTTCAGGGTGAGGAGGTCAATGCTTCAGAGAAGAAACTCAGTCGGAAAGCTGAAATCTCTGGAAAACTCATCATAGACAAGGTGAATGAAGCACTACAAGGAAGAACACTCTGTCTATTGCAACGTGTATTTGTCCTATATTTCGGAAAAAAATGTATATCGCTTCAAATTCAAGAGATTCATCTTTAATTATAAGAATTGAGATTCCAAATACCAAAGTTGCAGGCATAATATTGTGAGACTGAACTGTTTGCACGATGTTAGTGGGATCAACCTTTCTGTACATTATTAGCAGACCTCCAAAGGTAAAGAAAGCATAAGTCAGCTCTGATTGAAGCGCTAGTTAGTAAACCATAGAGTGGTTGAAAATAAAAATCAAAGCCGCTCTGAATGCAAGTTGCTCGTCCCTTAAAACTTTCTTTCCAAGCCTTAGTAATTTTTAAGAAAGCATCTAAACTTACTAGAGAAGAATCAAGCTTGTAAGATATCCAAGTAGGAATTGAAAAATTGAGCCTATAAGTTTAACATTCACGTTTGTTAGAGAACTCAATTGATGAATCAAATAAGGAAAGAGAGGAAAGAAGGCATGATTAGTTTCATAATTGTAGCTCTGATTCGCATTTTGTAAGAATTGAGTGCCATCAAACACGTCCAGCATTTCTATTGCTTTCTTGAATATGCCTCCATCCTTATAATGTCAATTATACTAAGCTTACAGGGTAGCCTGCTTTTCTATTCCAAAACAAGTAGGAAGTTGGTGCAACTAGGATGACAAATAGAAGGCGGGATACAAAGTAGACACTTAATAGTTATATTGCTCTTTTCTGAATTGGAACTTCCTCACTCTCCTCTTATACCAGCTCTTTCGAGCTTTCATTTTGTATTTTTGACATTAATTTCTAAATTATAGTTTACCCATACGTCCAGCGATGTCTGAAATATTATTTTGCAGTCACTAATTCAATAATCAAATTTCAATATAGCCTTGTCAATAAAATGTCTTTTTGGGAGTTCAGAAAGAAGTCACAGCTTCAAAGAGAGCAAGCAGCGCAACGCCTCGACTGTTTCCTCTCAGTGGTCTACCTTTTCCCAAACTGTCTGGACTCGAGGGATATGGAACTGATGTCTAAGCGCGAGGAGGAGCTCTCCTCAATTTATAAATACGCAGGCAGGGGATTCTTCGTGAGCTATCTGGCCCTGCTGACGATGAGCTACATCTACAGAGGATCGACTCCCTACTTCAAGAATGTTGTAAAGCACAGTATTCTATGTGTGAGTGGCTCTTTCGTTTCGGCATTAGGAGCAGAGAGACTGGCTGGTGAACTATATTACAATAAGCTACTTATCCAACTCAGCGATAAATATAACTTCACTCCTGAGGAGGTACTTGATTTGCAGAGGAATCTAAATCAATACTACATCACCAAGGACAGAGAAGCAGACTTAAGGAGACAAGTATAGTGAGTGATATAAGCTGCCAGAGAATATTTAAACCTAAGTTAACATTTCCTAATCAATTCAAAATTAACTGCTTCTGTCCTTATTGAGATTAAATTTTGAATTCTAAATAAGAAAAGACTTCATTTAGAATGGCAGAAAATAATTGATTTTGCACCAAGAATAAAAGGAAAATTTTCACAACCAATTTATGCTTAAATATTTTTCATTTTTAAATATTTTTAAAATAGTAACTCTGCTTTTCCTCTTCATATTGATGCTAACCGCTCATTTCTCTCTCTTTGTCATCTTCTTGAATTCTTAGCTGCTCAAGCTCTTGCATCATTCTCTGATAATCATCATCCTCATTTATCTATGGATGTTTTTCCACCGTCATAGCTCCTGCCCATTAATCACTATGTCTCGGCATCGAGTCTGAATCTAGATCCTCAAGTTCTTTCAAGAGACTTGACTCCTCTTCGCTAGTTATCTGAGTCTATTAGGAGTATATTGAGTTGACATCATCTGCTTTTTCCTATATCTCGTCTATTTGAGAGAGCAACTCTTCATATTCACTTTAGTCCCTACAAAATTAGGTAATAAAAAATTCGATCTTTATTACTTGACAAGCTTCCTTCCAGTTTACTCTGCAACTTTCAGCACCTCAAAGATCTGATTCTAGCTATCTACTTCTTAAATCTACAGCAGCTGATTTTCAAGGAGATGCCTTTATGTAGTGAGTCTCTCCCAGAAACTTTCCATCTTCTTCTTCTGTTGAAGATTCGAAAGCGCAGCCCTTCGGTTCTTTAACTTGAGTGCGTGCTGTATTTCTTCTTCCAGTTGAAAAATCTTATCCCTGCTTGCTCTCAGTTTATCCTCGATCTAAAATCGTTAGTCATCATCCTAAATCATATTAATACCTGTGCTATATTATTCTCAAGAATGAAGAGCGCCTTCTCTTTTTCAGTTAGGTCTGGGCATTTCTAAGCTTTCTCAAAGTTGAACTTGAGGATAGTGAACGCCTACCCTTGAATTTACACTTCACAAGACTTCATTTGCTGCGTGTGATGCATGTAATGGAAAATTAGATCCATGTCAGAGTCTCTCCAGCCAGCTTGGGAAAATACTTTGCGAAGTTGCCTCTAATTCACTAGGTGCTTCTCCATCTTGTCGTAATGACTAATTATTTGCGCTGCTCGCTCTTTCAAATAATCTAGACACACTATCTCCTCATCTTCAGCAATCTAATATAATGAATGAATAGTATCTCTTTGCTTTATTAAGTATCAGAGGATCCAAGTATTAGCTAATTAAGATTAATTATGAAAAGTGAATCTAGATATTTTGAATCTGATTATAGATAGCCAAGAGTATTATTGTAAATAGTGCTTGATATCCATGAACCAATGCTCTGCTGCTGAACCTGAGCAAACTCTCCAGAAACAATTTACTGCTTTGTAACCAGCCATTTACGATTTCTTAGCTCATCCTAAAGAATATTATCTACAACTTCTATTCTTGCTACCATAATCTAAGAGAGACCAGTAGGTTTGCGCCCATGCATGGTAAACACTTTAACTACATCACTCTTCTTGATTGAGAGATGCTTCACTGCCACGAAAAAGAATTCTCTCAAGGTCTCTCTCCAAAATATCAGGCTGTATTCCTAGTCACTATCAAAATATTAACATCAACACTTTATGCTTACTCTCTCTGATCATAGGAAAGATAGTAGTGATGAAGATTCTCCTCGCTTTCAAATTCCCGCTTGCTCTTTATAAACTTCTGAAATCCTAAAACCCTTAGCAAATTTCATCTATGAAGTGCCTTACTATCGTTAAATTCAAGATCTACCATTGTAGTAGTAGTTTATCCTTAATTTAATTTAAACTGCAGTTAATTTTATTAAGCAGAGATTACAAGTTTTAAAAAGTTAATAAATTTATAGTGATAAGTAGAGACTTTATATTTAAACAGAAATGAAAAAGCAGAAGTTTGAAGACGAAGCGGGCTTTGATTCTCCATCTTCGACATCTAAAAATGATACACCTGCACCATTGGATATCATAGGCATTAAAATTAAGAAGTCAGACAATTAGATAGTCAAGCTAAAATAAATAGGAGCATATAAAGTTATGAAGTAATAGTTATAATGATCAACCTCAAGGTTGATTCAGTATTGGACATAAAAGACAGAGTGTTTTAAAAAGAAAGAGAGGAGGGTAAAAATATAAGGTTGATCTATTAGGGAAAAATACTCCAGGACCAAGATGCTCTTTCATAGTACAGTAATAAATAATCAATCTAACCATTTTAATTTCTCTATAGATATCAAGGATGGGGCATTTGTGCATGCATTTATAACTTAAGCCATCGCTCAGCCGATATAAGAATCAACAGAAAATTAAAACAATCAATCCCTGGCTAACGATCCAGAAGAGAGGCTGGGATTTGATCGCCTGCTGGCTAATAATGCCTACTCTGAGATAGAAGTACACTCTGTGCGACTTCAGTTTCATTCCATTATGATGAGGTGTGGAATTGAAAAGACAAATGAAACGAGTGAGAGTCTCTTGGAGAATGAAGAGAGGTGGCTTAATAAGCAACTTAATATGGGGAAAAATTCTAACAAGAGCATTGACGAACTGAGACTTATGGAGACTGTTTTAAGTTAGAGAAATGATCTGGTGCTGCCTCGATATCACCAATAACCATAGGTTTCAGAAAAAGAAGGCAAAAAGATTGACTTTATAAAAGGTTTCATACTAGGGTTCTTAATAACAGCCTTTCTTTTGATCTTTTATCTGATTTTCGATAGCAGAACCACCAATAGAAATTAAATGAGCAAGATGTAGAAGCATGGCGTTTATTTTGGGGCTTTTGCAAGCTTTTGTGCATTCTATATTTATTTGACTATCACTTTTTGAATTTTAATCTAAATTTATAAGAAGAGTGTAAGAATGACTTATTAGATGAAATCAATAGAATTCACTCCTCTTTTGCAAATTCCCTTCACTATCCCAATATTCTATCCAATGCTGTTTAGGCTGATTATTCTAATCAATTATATGGCCCCAATTTTCACCTCTCTTAAATCCACTATTGAAATCAGTACTCTGCTTGTCAGACCATTTTTCAACTGAGTCTCCCACTTTATGCTCTCCCCATTTCTCGAGCCACTCCTTGTCATTATTCTTACCCCACTTTTCAACTTTATGCTCCTCAATTTAGTCAGAGGAGTTCTTCCTTTCATACCATTCCTCTCTCCACTGATCCTGAGTGTAAAAGCTCTGACCCTCCTTGTAAGCCCATTAAGTTTTATTCTCAGTTCCCCATTCCTCCTTCCATTCACCCATACAGTTCTTTCCCACATTTGAGACCTTTTCAAAGTTGCTGTTGAAATCCAAGATCCTTTGGTTGTTCCATTCATCCTACATTCCTCTATAGTTTTTGCCTTTACTAAATTCGATTTTCTGATTAGCTGCCACTCTTTCAATCGTCCCTTAACTGAACTCATATTCTTTCTAATCTCCCCTCAAGACTAAGGTATAGTTGTCTTAGGTTTTTGTTCCAAGGCCGTCATCTTAAAATTTGCAAACCTTGATCTCCCCATTTCTGTACTGCTTCCAGTTTTCCTCTGAGAAGTACTGCTTGTTATTCTTAAAAATCTTCCTTCCCTATCTTTCAAGCCCCTCTCTATTAGAATCTCCCTCAAAAGAGATCTACTCCTCCCAATAATTTTCCCAATAGCCATCATGTTTCTGAAGTTTCTCTTACCATTTCTCTGTCTTGAGCATTTTTCCAACTTCTTATAGTTGACTCTCACCCCAACTATATTTTCTGATGATCATTTTCTTCAGTTGACATCTTAGAAAAGCCCTCTCTATTGCCATCAAAACTTTTAAACCACTTTTCCTCCCACTCCTATCCATATTCATTTCTCCCTTTCCTTTCTCCTGAATTCTCAAGCAAGCTTTTATTTATTGACTTCGAATATATCTCTTTTTCAAAGGTATTTTATCCAGGATTTCACTTCCAGTTCTCAAAATCAATAGTATGCTTATCTTTGTTCAGAGTTTGTAAATTACCTTATTCAAAAGCCTTTTCCCCATTTTATTACAAATTTAAAATACATTAAAATTGTTGATTTTTAAATATAAATTCTAAAAAATAGAGTTTGCTAGATAAAGTGTTAAAATAACAGTAATTATTCTTCTCTTTATATCAAAATTAAATAAATCCATGAAATAAATGAAATATTATTGGCTTCTATAATAATCAAAGCTTTGATGAATTTCTATGTGTTTTAGGATTGATGGGTATAGCGAGCTGCTTGTATCTAATGTTAAAAATAAGATTTTAAAAAAGTAGTGTTCCTTCTTCAACCACTTCTTCTCTAAGACATAATGAATTCAAGTACTAGAACTTAATTTCATATTTCAAGGAAAGCAGATCCTCATACCAAAATTTACTTAAGATTTTGAAAGTCTTGGTATCAGAGCATTCTAAATCCACCCACTTTTCAGTCCATCTAAGTTTACTATTATCTATAAAGCAGCCTATCTTTTAACCAAATTTGTAGCAAGTAAAGTAACTCTAGTAGTTTGACTATATCTGGATTCCCTTTTACTTTAATTATAAAACTGCCTCTTATAGTACTGGATATCAATACTTGAAATTAAAACATTGTGAATGTAAAATATCGATCTTGTATAACTTTGCTTTGAGAAGCATTAGCAAATCCCTAAAGGATGGTGTAATTCTCATATTGCTTGTAGTTTTCCTCTTGTTTCATGATCATCTTTTCCACTGCTTAATTTGTGGACAGTGGTATCTCTATCCTTCTTTCGAACTCACTCTCATTCTTCAAGTGATGGTCTAATTCTTCAAATAATTCGTAACCTCTCGAGTTCAAGTATCTAAGAACTATTATGATATGTATAAAACAAGTTTATAAGAACTTGGCTCTGGTCCATAATATTAAGAGTGTTTAGATTGGAGTCCATTAAAAGGTGTTATTATAAAAAAGATTATTATCTTAATAACCAGCTGAACCTTTTTAGTAGAGATCCTATAATAGTTAAAATTTAATTTAGACAGGAACAACAAAAATGAGCAGTCATAAGAAATATCACGATGACTTGGACATGAATAGATCCATCCTCTCAGAGTCTGAAAACTCAGACGAGAACGTGTAGTTTGGAGACTCCTTTGAAGATGATGGGGATATTCAGCTAAGAACGAGGGGCAAGAAATCAAACGCCTTAGCTGTTCACATCAACCCCTTCATTCAGACTAAGATAGTTGCAGAACTCATTTAGTCCATCAACCCCTAGTCCTGGTACAACATCCCTCCTCCTCTCACTAATTCTACTTTGCATGCATTTAAAGCTTTTTACTTAATTCAATAACCAGGCTGTGTGAAGTCATCAAAGTCCTGGAGAAGAGATTCCTCGAAACCTACAAATACCAGCAAGAGCGTTTCAAAAAGCACTCCAGTAACACTAAGCGACTAGAAAAGCTGCTCTTAGATAAGGAGTTCACTCTAGTGAAACAGATAGAGCAAGCGCAGATGCAGATGGCTGATAAAATCTAGAGAGCGAATGCTGATAGCTTTACTAGGATTGAAGTGGCTGAGCAGCGAGCAGAAGAACTCTCGGCTTAAGTGCAGAGGGATAGAGAACTTGTAGATACAAGACTAAGTCGGGTTGACGATAGTCATGTGATGAAATAGTGGGTGGAGAAAATGATAGCTAACTTGAACGGAGACCTAGAGAGAAAGATAAATCTCACTGCTCAATCCTTTCAAGGAGAAATTGATAAGGTCTATTCCGAGCAGCTTTACAAAGAGGGTCTAATTGGCTCCTACTAAAAGTTCAAGTCTCTGAGAGACTACTCACTTTACTAGTTGGATTCAATTAACTAGACAATCAAGGACCTGGATAAAAGTCTAACCTCTATCATTGAAGAGTAGAACGAACGCTTAAATACCTTGCTCAAGAAGGATAGAGTGGCCTTGGACCAGAAATTTGAGAAAGAATCTTAGTCTCTGAACTAGACTTAGAGCATGCTGTTCGAGGAGTTTGGAAAAGGGATCAAGGACTAAGTTACTTTACTCTCTTCACAGATAGGTTTAGTAGAGAAGAATCTGGATAAGGACATCTTCGAAGCACATCAAAGATTAGACGAAGTGGAGAAAAGGTTAGATGAGAATGGCTCACAAGAGCCCTTCATGAAGAAACTATAGGAGAAGTCTGATGAGATAAAGAAACTGAAGGAGCAATTCAACTTTGAGATGAGGTAGTTAGAATCCAAGATCGCTAAAGACCTGGACAAATTCAGGAAAGAGAAGGGCAGTGCAAGGATTAATCCTAAGATAAAGGTTCATGAGGCTCCTAATTAGCAGGATTCTAATAAGAACAACAACAACAACAACACTTTTACAAACTCCAGTGTGATTGCGAGCTTTGCAAAGAGAAGTGAGAAGAATTAAGATGAAGAGATTAAGAACTCATCATCGCCCATGCAGATGAACCCACCTACTTTAAAGATAGGAAATCAAAAGAGTCATAGTCCCAGAGAAGCTATTTAGAATTAGAGCTTGGAAGATGGAGGAAGTGGCTCTATTATTGCTAATGATTAAGTAAAATAGGGTTTGAAATATTTATCATAAGCTTTTATTGGGTTTAATTTCCAAATGCCTTATAATTTCGGGCTCATAAATTTGAATCCTTTTTAATTTGACTCTACCAATAATAAGCAGAGAAGACAGACTCTATTGTTGAATCAACAAGAAAGACTCTCTAGACTTTAATTCTTATCATAATTTTTATTTAACTTTAAGAGCAGTCTCTGATGAACTCTTAGACTGAGTCAAAAGTTGAAATGAAGCAGCAGCAAGAAAACAAGCATCCTCAACAACCATTTAAGAGCAAAGACACTAAATTAAGCAAAAGTAAATTCGACACTCTCGATATAGAGAGGATCATAAATGAAAAGATAGCAGAGTAGATGGAGTCAATTCAGATTTAACTTGTTCATTTGAAGAAGCTGAGCAAGTCGTAATTCCAGAATAAAATGACACTGGATGAGGCCTCTTCAAGCAAGAGAGATTAGCAAAGTTTCGCCCAAGGCTTCCCTTAAAATCAGAAACACCTGCTCCAGACTACTAAGCACAGCGAGAGGGTGAGCAAATATCATCACTCACTCGATCAAACGGGGAAGTTTGGCAAGGATAGCAAGAATCGACAGTAGTTTATGCAGACTATGCAAAACTTCTCCAGCTACATCGATTTATTCATTTTCTTTTTTACGAAGATCCAAATGGGAAGAAGATTTCAAAGCTGAAACTGGAGAAAATGCTGCTAGGTCAAATTGACACTCCCTCCCTCTCTCATCCAAGCTAAAACGAACCAGCTGTGCTCTCAAATGATACCAGGAAGAGCTAAGCCTTGTCTAATAAGCAAAGACTATATGCTTAAACAGCAACCAAAAGCAATAATGCTGGTCATCAAGAGTCCGAGTAAGTGAATTAGAGTAGGGAGAGCAAGAGGAGGAAGACAGTGTAATCCAAGCTGCAGAAGAATGACACGCAAGAGACTTTGAAATTGGGGGAAGACTCCCCACCCATATTTATATTGCTCATCACAAACAATAAGCTCCAATTTCAAACATCAAATCCATTTTCTTTTTCAATATTTTGATAAAGTACCAAAAGCTTAATTAAGATCTCATGAATCTAGAGATCTATTACTTTACTTAATTTTTCTACATTCTTATCCATACTAACTCTAGAAACAACTCCTAGGAGGGCTCATAACAAAGGATAGAAGCGCAATAAATATCAATAAACAAGTCTAAACTGGCTAATCTAAAGCAAACCAATCTGAAGACAATGAACAAGTACGAGCAAGAGCTCAAGAATACTTTCAGGATGCCTCCCATTCTGGGCAATAGCTAAAACACCCTCCGATAGACTGTTCAGCTGCATGCAGGGATGATGACTACAAGCATGGGTGGAGGAGTGCCGATGTTTGGGAACCTGATGGGCTTTGACAAAAACGATGGGTCCTCTAGGAACTTCATGAATCTCAGCAACGCCAATGACAGTAGTATGGAAAGTATTTTATAGAAAGAGCTCTAAATGCTATAGAGATAATTTTATTGCAATAGCTAAATAAATCACAACTACAGCATGAGTGTGAACCAAAGACAAGCCTATAACACTTTGTAGAGTCAGATCAATCAAGAAGCCAGAAGAAACCTAACAGAAGCACATATAGCTAATACTTAGTTATTATTTTTGAGAAGCAACAATATAACCTCACTACTATCTTTAAAATGTCCTTTTATATTTTAAATAAATCATTTTCTCATTTATAATAACGCAAGTATGAAGTTGAACACTTTCAGAATAACAACAAACACTCCCCATATCAGTTAAGTTTGAACGTATCGATGACCGTTTGATTGATGAGTGATAGATGATAGCGATGGCGATTATAATCTTAATTTATTAACTTATTAAAAGTTAAAATGAAACTTTAAATTTCCCACAGATATTTTGCCACTAAGCTTGAAGAGATTCAAGTCCCTCAAGCGAGATAAGTTCCCTATCACCAACTACTTAGAGTACAAGGTACCAGACGCAAAGCATGAAAGCTTGATGCTTACTACTTATGAATACCCCACGTAGTCAACTCCAAAAGCACTGCTCTTCTTCTTGCCAGCCTATGGAGATTACTGCGAAAACTATGGGGCCTTCTTTAAGGCGTTCGCGCAGAAAGGAATAAAGACAATGGCATTGGACAGGAGAGGGTTCGGTTTGAGCTAAGGCACGCAAGGGCTGATAGATCCTATGCTCTATTCTGACTAGTGGACTTTTGTTGAAAACTCCCTATTCCTGAGAGGCTATCCTCCCAATCTCCCTAAATTAAAATTGAGATTGCTTGTTATGATAAATTTCTGTTAGGGCACTCTTTCGGAGCATTGATGGCGATGAGGATGTTGCAGCAAAGGCCAGATTTCTTTTAAGGCAGTATACTGATTTCTCCATTCTTCGACTTCAGTCCTAAGCTCAGTGTTTTCCAGCTAGCCAAAATAAGAGCACAGGCAATGGTCAAGCCAGGATCTAGAGTGGATATAAAAGTCAACAAGGATGAAGAACTGAAAGATGTCTTCACTTATTTAAATTCATTATAACTATTATATGCATATTCATTATTTGAATGAGAGTGATAAGTTTTACTAGTTCAAGTGGCTGGCTGAAAATATACTAGCGATAAAGCAGGACCAGGCTGAAGTTTAGGAGAAGCTAAGCAGCATAGAGTCTCCCTTACTTATGATATTAGGAGGTAAGGATTAGATAACAGATGTGAGTTTGCAGAAGGAGACCTTTGAAAAGATTCCATTACTGAACAAGCAGTTGATAGAATACAAAGAGGAAGATCATTTCTTGCTGTGGTGGGATGGCGCACAACAAAGAGTGCAGTAAGATGCTTTGTAGTGGCTTTTGAAGAAAATTAAGTGAATTATTCATTCTTAACCTTTTTATTCTTCTTCCAATTTGATCACTTACCTCAATCAAAGTGCTTTTATTGCTTCAGTTAGGAAGGAAATAAACATTATTCTAGTATTCAGAGAGTTCTTGCTTTGCTTTGTGGATGCTTTTATCAGCGTTAATTAGGAGATTAACTGAAATCCAGATTATAGATATTAATTGAGCCTGGTAGTAGTAAGACTCCAGTCGCCACCTCGACCTCCTTCTGAAGATGGCTTCATAACTCACCTCCTGAAGCTTTTCTTGAGTTGATAGGTGGTGGAAGGAAGTCTCCTGCAAGTAGAAAACGAGCATGAGCGACACGAAGATTATGGAGAGCAGGGCAGACACTGACATCCTCCTACTTCCCGCATTCAAGCCCCTTACCTCAAGCTTTTTCAAAACTTTAAAGCCACTATCTAGGTAGATTCTGTCCTCTTCCTGGCAGTCGACCTCCGATAAGACTTAGGCATCCTTCTTCTCGGAGATTACTCCCTTATCGGCTTTTGCAAGTACGCTCTTTACAAAGTAGGGTGAGAGTAGGTAGGTGAGCTGGTAGAGCACTGAGAATATGAGGATGAAGTTGAGGAGGTGATTAAGTGAGTCGATGCCCTCTGGCAAGTCATAGTTCTCTGGTTTAAAGTGTTTGGCTATCGAGCTTATGTTCCTTAAAATGGGAGGAGATTATAAATAATTAATCATAACTCAAAATGGATTTTAAAGATTTGCTGAGTTGCATCCTGAGTAACAAAAGTTTATTTATTTCAAGTATACCCTCAGCACCTACTCTTATATGTGTGAGTGTTGGATATTATGGATAAAGAAGAAATGAGAGAATAAAAATAAATTGTAAGTAAAAATGCTGCACGATGACTCCTTATCCTCGCTCCTTAATAAAATGCTTAAGGACAAAATAGAGGAGCCGCTCTAGTACTCAGACTACCCCTTCGACATGGACGACTGGGCCAACATCCCCTCGCTCGTGCCCAAGTACATAATCCACATCAACAACCACCTCAAGGCTCTAGTCAACCACTGCTTTGAACGCAGTAAGGAGGAAACCACTCTCCACTTGCGAACTCACCTCACTAACTCACTCATTGTAAGTAAAAAAGATGATTGTTAAAAAAGCACAGCACAGTATATTCTCTTAATTATATCTGAACTTCATAATGTGCTAACCTCTCTATTTAGCAAAGAGACTAAGAGTTGAAAGAGTTGATGGGCTAGAACAACTAGCAGCACTCTGACATCGAGCAGAGGATAGCTCAACTCAGGCTTGAAACCGACACCCTTACAACAAACCAAAACAAGGACAAGGAGGATAAAGTTAAGCAGTCTAGCCAGCTGGTCAGTTAACTCTTTAACGCCAAGAACCCAGAAGGTATATTTACATATTGATTAATCTATTGTAGAGTTCTTCAATGAGTTTGAGAACAACGGGAGGGATGGGTTCGTATGCGATGCCCAAGCCACTAGGGAGAGCAGATACTTCTCAGTCTACCAAATCAGACAGCTCATCAATTTAAAACATGAGATTTATAGTGTGTGTGAGTTAATTTCGGTCTGCAAAAGAGCAGATTGAACTAGAGAGTGACCTCCAACGAGAGTTAGATAGACATCATTAGGATGCAGCTGTCTGACTTAATGGACTGGAAGGCAACCACTGACAAGCTCATTGAAACCAATAAGCAGGAGGCGCAGGATTAGAACGACCAGACCAACAAGACAGTTCAAAAGAACTTCGACTCCTTAACTCACTCATACATATGAGCTTGTAATATATTACTTAACTAAGAGATGCAGTGAGATAACTGAGAAGCTGAAGCAGCACGGGCAGAGAATCAACAAGCACCAGGAACTCCATGACGAGGACTTCGTCTTCAAGGAGGTGCTGCAGACCAGGCTAGAGCAAATCAATGACCGCATCTCCAAGGTCAGAGAACAGGCCAAGGAGGAGCTCGAGCTCAACTCCAAGAACTTCCTCTCAAAGCTGGAGGATGGAGTGATGGAACTTAACACCCAGCTGGTCTAGACCAAGAAGGACATGGACCGCTTGAAGCTGGACCTGACAGACATCTTGGAGTTGAAGAACGAGCAGGCCATCAACCACATGGAGACCGTGGTCGCCAAGATCGAGACTGAGTTCAACGACTTGAAGGGCATGCACACCAAGTTCAGAGACGACCTGATCAAGAAGAACAAGCAGCGCGTCACTAAGATCAAGGATATCTGCAGCAAGTACTTTGAGAAGACTGACAAACTGGTGGCAAAGAATGCAGAGAGCGTATTTGAAATAGAGTAGACTTTTGAGAACTGGAAAATGACAACTTTGAAGCCCTCTCAAGTTGCTGAGGCCAGGCTTTTCGCGATAGAGACCCAGCTCGCTGAGATGGAGAATGAGCGCATAGCTGAGTATCAGTATACAAAAGACATACTAAGGAAACTCATCTTCGCTCTTGAGAGTCACCAGCAGAAGCAGTGGCAGGATATTCTGTCAACTGCCTAGTCTCAGAGTCCTTCTCAATTCTTGAATGTGTCCACCTATGATGAATCTGAGCCTCAGAGTTTGAACCAGATCGTTTACAGCAACAACGCCTCCACCACTTAAAACAGAGTGGAGTTCCCTAACCTGCAAACTCTCCAGCCAAAGTTCTAGTTTGGGAATCCTACAGACACCAATTACAACTCCTCCTCTCTCACTCCAATTATGAACCCACTCCGTAGGCACAGTCAGAGTAGAAAAGTCCATAGACTGCAAGACAACTCCTCCTAGTCCTTCACAGACAGACAAGGCTACAACAGCATCTTCAGATAGCGTTTGAACTTCATAAAGTCTGCTCTGGACCAGGACTCCATCCTCATTCCTAAGATCAAGCATAAGATCCCGCTCAAGCACTCTGATAACAAGAAGCTCAGCTACACTTAAGAGACCTCCATCAACAACGATTCACAGTATGAGAAGAGCCTCTTGGAGAATATTCAACATTCTCTCTCTGACAACCTTGGCTAAGAGTCAATCATCACCAATGACGCAGTGTTAGAGAGTATCAAGAAGCCCAGACACAAGTCTAAGCTATCGCACGTGTCCAATGTTTTAAGTGTTCGTTCTGCTAAATTATTTTTATGGGAAGGTCTCACCTCAGAACCTCAAGATCCAGTCCCTGCTTTAGAATACTCCTTCGCTCAAGAAACAAATGAACAACCCACTCAACAAGTATAAGATGGCAAATTAAGGTAACGTGTTGGACTACTAGAACGATAACTTCACATCTGGCTCGATAGAAATACATGTGCCCTAGAATGTAGGAGTAGGTCAAGCTTATTAAATCTCGAACGAGGCTGCTGTGAACTCGTTCATGAATGATTTGAAGACGAACTCTACTTTTGGGAACATGCCTGAGACGCTGAACTAAAAGCCTCAGCTGATCTCCATCTACAACCACGTTGACAAAGTAGAAGCCAACTTGAAAGAGCAGTCAATGAGGTTTGAGCAGGAGCTCAACCAAAAGAGCACTCGCAAGAAGATGAAAGTCACCAAGTCAGAAGTTAATAATGCCAACAACTACTGAACCCTTATATTCGAAAGGGAGAGAGAGAGAGGCAAAGATAAAGAGGTGTGTGTGAGATTAAATACCAGCAATAATAATATGATTAGTGTTGGTCTTAAATCCTAAGGATAGCATTCTTAATTTAATAAATAATTTTATTCTCTATCCACTTTACAAAAATGTCCGAGGCTTTGCGCTCTATAGAATCGGCATATAGACTGAAGAACTCCTCTTCGATATTTTCATCCCTCCCTCGCATAGAGCAGAACCACTCTAAGCTGGACATCTTAAGAATGTTCATGAATCTCAACAAAAACAAGGGCAGCAAATTAAATCAAACCATCAGCTACGATCATGGGAACGTGAAAAATCTCAAGAGGAGGCAAGAGTCTTAGAATGCAGGCAGCAGTTTGATGCTTGAATCAGAAGTTAACCATGGGAGTAACGTCTCCTCAGTCACGCACATTTAACCTGCAGAGAGTGAGGATATAAATGTCGCTCTCAAGCAAGAAAGCCTTAATCCTAAAAATTTAAGTACCTTCAACAAGGCAAAATTCATCAATAAGCAGAAAGTGTTGATGTCATTGGAGTAAGAACCAAAAAGTAAAGAAGTTTCACTATCTCTGCCTACTGATGAATAAAAGAGGAAGCTGCTCCATGAATAGGCATTACAATCCTTGGGCAGCAGTATTAAAAGACTACTGAATGATAAGACTATGTCAGCTTAGAGCATCAATGACTCGGTAGTTGAGAGATCATCTTAAGCAACTATCCCTCCTGTTGAAAGTAAGAGCTCTTAAAGTATTGTCATCTAAAGCAAACTATCCAATGCTTTGCTCAATTCTCAGAGGACTGTGGCCTCAAAGAACAAATCAGAGCTCAGAGAGAAACTTCTATTAGCTAAAGAAATGAATGACCTCATCAATAAGTACAAGCAGTAGGTCTTGAGCTAGCCTCACAAAGCTAGTAAGGAAAGATCTCCTAGGAAAGATTAACGAACTTAAGCTGTTCATATCTCGACAGAGGAATGGTTAAAACTGCTAATGAAAACTGATTTGAGCTTCATGTCCTATCATCATTTTACTCACCTCATAAAGCAAGAGAAAATCTACAACCCTCTCGCTAAGATCCTCTCTGAATCTTAGAAAGAGAAGCAAGACGGAAAGGGAGGCACTATCAAGATTGGATTGATAGAGCTTGAGGATGTCTTATCTAGGAGCTAGAAGGATCAGTTCTTGGAATTTCGAGATAAGGTGATAACATTTGATCAGCTGGAGGCGAGAATAGCTTCAAGAATGGGCATTGCTGAGTATAAAATACTTGATGATATAAAGCGTGATCTGCATCCTAGCATCACCTAGGATCTTGACAAATATGGGAAGGTGATGGGGCTGCTCTACAAAGGAAAGGATAAGCTTACTCATAAAGACATCTTGAAGCCTCTAGAGGAATGGCAAGTCAATTACAGGTGCCTGAAGGGGATTTAGTATCTCGAAGGTTTAAACTTTTTACTTTAATCACCACTAGAAACCTAACAACGCAGTCGATAGCGTGTGGGATAGAGAATTAAAGAAGGAAGATCACCACAAGATGATGTTCCTGCGTATGATTCAAGGCAAGGAAGACTAGACTTTCTTTGAGACTGATAAGTCCAAGGCTCTCAATAACAAAGAGAAAAAGAAGAAGCGGAAGATTAACATAGGGCCACCCAATAACAGAGTATATGACAACTACTCCATTAGTCCAGGGCTTATCTAGAAGTATGAGAGCTTGCCAGGCAAGATCACTAAGCTTTTCTCTACCGATATCTTCCTCACTTAGGAGTAAGATAAGAAAGAGGCAACAAGTAACCTGAAATCGCTCAAGAAAGGACAGAGGGGGTTCGCTTCTCTCATAGGCTAAAAGAGGAGCTCATTGACCAAGGATAATCAGGGAGATACTTTATTTATGCAGTCTGCTATTTCATTAGCATAATTGTTTTGATACAGATAAGACAGAGAAGAAGAAGTCATTCCACAATAAGAGAAAGTCAGGGCAAAATCAAGAACTTGAACTTTTGATTAAGTTGAGGAAGAAGCAGGAACGAGAGTACTAAGAAAAGAAACTGGGTCTGGTGTTTATAAAGAACTTGTAAGAGCATGGAAGCAACCTCCAGGTTAATAAGTAAATTCAAGACTTTTTGGAAATCAAAGATGAAGTGGAGGAGGCGATGAAGGAGGACATGGAATCGGATGATGATTATGAGCTAGAGCAGTTAGCTATGAGCCATATAGAGTCGTCTGACTATCTGAGGAATTTCTCCTCTCATGTTCAGTCTAACAGGATTATAATTTCGTTCATCGATATTTATTAAAGGATGACAAGAAACCAAGAGGGGAGTTTGAACAGACTAGACAAAACTTTTCAGGGCAGGCCAAGCAAATTGCATCCATCATTATAAATTTAATTGCTGCCTCTTGACTAATCTCAAAGCGATATTCACTCTACTTCTCAAAAGAAGGGACAGAGCTTCAAGCTGAATCATATGAGCAGAGAAGCATTAGGTTTATTGGACCACAGGAGTGTGCTTAGCTTTGAAGATGCCAAGTTAGAGAGACTTAGGAATAACCTCACTAGGAATAAGCTCATGAGCAAAGCCTCTTTCATGACTAGTTAGAACATTCAAAATGCATCCACATTCGTACCGTCCGACTCCTTTGGGCTGCTGGATCAGTCTCAAGATACACTCCCACATTCTAACTTAAACCAGAACTCAGTCATTAAGTTACCACAATAGAATATTCCGAGCAGCTCTTTCATCCTCAAGAGAGATGCTGCCTTTGATCACAGGAACACCACTAACTCCTTGTTCGACAATTCGATCCTAAAAGAGTAAAACTTAAACCAGACTCAAGATAGGCTACACCAACAAAGATAATCTTAGTAGATTTTAAGAAATCCCTCAGAATCTATTAAGCTTCAATGATAGCATCAAGACTCTTCATGCCAAGAACTCAACTCACAAATTGTGATAGTCAACCAAATTGCACCTTATTAATAATTTCCTAATTTCTTGACATGAGTACTCTTGGGTGAGTAAGCTTTTAGAGTGTTCGAGAAAATATAAATTTAAAATAAAATGAGCTAATCATTCATCGAGAGAAATCCCTCTCAGAACTAACTCTTCCGTGACCTGGCTAGATATGGCGCACTGCCCGTATAGAAGCACGCAAGCATCACAAATCTCATGCAGTTCTTGGGCGACAACATACAAAATAAGACAACTGAGGAATACATTCAAACGTGGGCCAAGAACACCAGAGGCCTCAATAATCTCATGAATACGAGCAAGGGAAGAGATAAATTCTGTCAACTCATGCAATACACTGCAAACCTCTATGTTACCTGCATGAAGAACTCAGAGGAGTTTGCAGATCTGGTCAAGTAAGCTTTCCAATAAGTTTTAACTAACTATTAGAGAGAAGAAAGTTCTATCAGTGACAAGGGCCAAGTCGATTGAAGACAATTTATCGAACGGGAGGAAGATCTTCCGTTTCCTGCTCTTCCTAAATGAGTTCGGAGAGCTGAATGAGATAATCAAAAGCAAGAAGATGACAATCGTATTGAAAGGGCTCAAGATATTATCAAGCGTCTGCTCCTTCAACTACTACCTCTTCGATAACATAGTCTGGTTCACGCAGATTGGAATCATTAACAAGTTCATCATCTCCCATCTCAAGTGGAAGAAACTCAAGGATATGTTCTCTCTTTGGAAAACCATACTCGAAATCATCATCAGCAAACAAAATATCATGAGTATTATCATCATCATGCTTGCTCATTTTTTATAAAGCATCTATGTGGTGCAGATGAAGAAGAGAAAGGAGAAGATAATATTTGAGCAGCTCACACATCTTTATGAGGAGAATAAGGTCAAGCCTAATACGTAATGCTTTGCCTTAGTGCGCAAGCTTATCGTAATAAGAAGGAAGATCAGATTCCACTAAATGGAAACTTTCATTTACTCTATGAGAATGATAATGCTAATCTCTTCCCTTAAGCTAGTGGGTCATAAGTTCCTTGACCCAATTTTCGTATCTCTCTGTGGATTGTTCCAAGCCATCAGTGTCGTCTTTAAATCTATGAAGGGAAAGAAGAAGTTTTATAAGGTGACTATCTAAGATGTGAATGATAAGGGCAAGGTCAAAGACTAGACTATGATTTTGACTAAGCAAGAGTTTCAAGCTAGAGAAAGATCAATGTCTCAAGCTGGTATCAAGATTTAATCGGCTTGTTGTTTTTATAAGAATAGAGGCAGAATAGCTTCAAAGGCAAGAATCTCCCAGCTATCTACACCAGAGGACAGGTCTGATACCACTTCTCCCGTTGGCAATATCAGAATTAGCCTTTAAAACTTGAATGCTCCCACTATTTAAATCGAAGGCCTTTCTCCTAGGTTTAACTCTAACTTACGCCATGCTCCAACTGTTATCAAGCCAGAGAGTGGGCACTTGAGCTCGGCCATAGATCTGGATTCTCCTCCTCAAGAAGATGAAGCTGAGGTCGAAATAGATTAAAAATTGATAGATGACGTGTACGATGTAAATGCGGTGAAGGGCTCTTACGAACTTTTCAGCCTCAGGAAGAACGGAGTGCTCAACTACTACGACATGATCAATATGACGTGTCCTTCCTGTTGAGCAATCGAGGAGGTTTCCTCCATTCTCCTGTGAACATAGTATAATACTCAATTAAAGACATCACTCAATGAACAAAACATAATGCTTAGATAGAACATATATTATAATATCTTTATTCTATAAATATTCTTATAAACTAATGTTCACTACTAATCTTTACTTCATCCATCTCTTAGATCATTTTTTGAACATCTCTTATTGTTGACATTGATTAAGGAAGTTATTTCAATATATTTATTTGTTGTCCTTATTTTATTGATATACATGTTTCAAAAGTCTTCAAATACCTTATTAATTTTATGCATGTGATAGTCTCCAAGTACCTTAGAGTTATTTATATTTTTACTAGGACTCTGCCCGCTCTAGGAGTGAAAGCCCCTACTCTTCCTCTAATAATTAAGATACTGAGGCGCGTCAAGGTTCTAGCTCTTGTCTAATTCTTTTTTGGATGAGGCTTCAAGGTCCAGACTCTAACTAGGAAGAGTAGTTTACTTTGGGGAGTTTATGAGGTCCATGTTGATTTCTGGGATGTAGGAGGGCATGATTTATTTGGCTTTAACTTTGGCCCAGTCCAAATCCCTGAAGAACTTGTGAGCTTTTATGTCCTCTATCTCAAATCGCTGGTTTGGATCAAACACCAAAATGCTCTTTATCAAATCTCTAGTCACTAAAATAAAGTAGGAGTGTTTGTCTATATGAGATTAATCACATTGTTGAGATTCTTAGGGAGATGTATCTAATTACTCCTCATCTTTTCAAGATATAGATTACAGAATAAATGGGAATACTTTTTCAAGGACAATAGAATTGTTGCCATAGTCTTCTTTTGCATTAAAAGGGGTGAAGCCACCTATCATTTCACAAATCAGGATTCCTATACTCCAAATGTCCGCCTTGTAGTTATAGCCCTGACCTGTAAGCACTTCTGGTGCAACATAGCCTGGGGTGCCACAATTAGTGAAGGCTCTCTCTTTGTGAAAGTTATTGAGCTGCTTGGCAAATCCAAAGTCAATCAGTTTTACATGCCCTTCTGAGTCTATTAGGATATTTTCAGGCTTTAAGTCTCTATAGAGTATCCTCATAAAAAAAAAAATCTTATGAAGAATAATAATTGAAATATGCACATCGAATGGAGCTTTTCTACTGAGATTATGATCTCTGCAAGATAGAATCTTGAGCTAACCTCATCTAGGATATACTGTTTCCTAAAAATTAATAAGAAAAGATCATTCAGCTTACTTCATATGATTAAATAGTTCTCCTCCTGGTAAGTATTCCATCACAAGATAGAGGTTTTCCTCATCTTAGAGTGACTCATAGAAGTGGAGTAAGTGTGGATCCTTTTAGCTTTTGAGAAATCTCAAAATGTTTCTCTCATTAGAAATGTGCTGAATCTATATCTTATCCTTGATTGAGTCTTTTCTTATGCACTTTATTGCATAGTATTTCCTGTCTAACTGACAATAAGCAAGCTTGACGATACCAAAACTTCCCTTACCTACGTCATATTGCATCTAAAGATCACTAAGATGGAAAATTTTCTCTTGAGGTGTCACTTGAAAGGCAGAGTTAGTCGGGTTGACTTCTGATATTTTAATATCTAGATAGGTAGTAGGCGTGCTCTGCATTAGCTTAGACTGATTTAGGGCTGAGGTATCTTAAGTTTGATTCTTTGAGTTATCAAAATTAGAGTTCGAGGCCACTTGATGCGTGGATACTTAGTTCTAAACTTGATTTCGCCTTTTTTATTGAGAGAGCTTTCTCGCTCCAAAAATTTGTTATGCTTTTCTGTCTACTGGAGGTTAGCTCTAATTCTTAAAGGGCCTTATCTCGGCTCTATTCCTCTCTGCGATATTAAAGTTTTTGCTGCTTTGATTGGACTGATAGGCATTTGTAAGAGCTTTACCTTTGCCCTCCTTATCTGGCCAAACTATTTCTTGTCCATTTTACATTAACTCAGATCTCTTGCTCTCCATTTCACTCAATAATTTAACTGGCTACCTTCGCGTAGATATTGCATTGTATTTGTTCTCTAGCCTTGGCTACTGAGGTCTGATCTTTTGCAACTCAAATATTAGTAAGAAAGCAAGCAATTCATCCTCATTATCATTTCATTTAACTCATCATTGAGTTCGAAGCAAGACTTGTTACTTGACTGGAGCTGGTTCAAGTTGCTATTGAGAATCCCCTTTGAGTTATTATTCTATATCCTTAAGTTTGGCCTTTGATTGGCCTTTTACTCTTGCAGTGGTGATTGACACTATGATGTAGCTTGGGTGTAAGGATTGAGTACGAAAGCTTTTCTCTTTACACTTTGGTAGAAATTTTCAGCAGTAGCCTATTTAGAAGACTATTGCATCTAGCTATCCTTGTCTGAATAGTCTAGTACTTTAGCTTCTCTAAGCAAGCTGTCCTTACCCTCTGCCATTAAAAACTTAGTAAAAACAGAATAAAGATTGTCTCTTCTTCATTGAACTCTTCTAGTCTAGATTAGATGTTGGTGTTGGCTCTTAAATTCTAGTCTTTCATCAACGATACCCTCATCTAGTAAGTGTCGATTGAAGAGAGGTTGGAGCCTTTTTAAGCTTAACCTTGGATATCTGGCATCTTCTCTCCATTATCCATGTTCTAACTCTCCTAAATGGACACTGCTTGTCTAAATCCACTCTACATTAGAAAAAAACTTAAAGTACTTCATAAATTTAAACTCAAGACACTTGCTCTACCACTGGCAAGTACTTGCCTCTAGCCGGCTTTGCTGTTATTGCTTTAGTGATGATGAGTATTGATTTGCTTTTTGTAGTTATTGAGCACACTTGAAAACTATTGGTGCTTATTCTTATCCTATGGCGACTGGAAATTGGTCTTGCCCTTGGCGTCTTAGAGTTGAATATAGTGCGACAACTACTGATTAGGAATTTGCGATTGCTACAGCTCGGACTATCCTTGATAAGGAACACCCATTCTCGCATTTTAAAAGAGATAATACAAGACATATTATTTGATAATTTGTTGAGGAAAACTAGACCTTCATATGGTTCACTCCATTAGTTATTCCTGCTTTATTATAGGTACCTCCGTTTATAATACTCTAGACAGTTTGCTTTATCTCGTCATGAGTTTCTAATCCCTGAGAATCCACTTTCAAGCTGCTAGAAACCTTCAGTTACTACTTTAGGATCTACTGATTTAGGGAAAAAATATGAAGAATTGAAGGAGGGATCTGATATCAAAGGGAGAATAAAGTATTTGATTCAATCATGCCAATTAAAACTCTTAATTCATACCGAGCTTTGTTTAATTATTGATTTCTCAATTTAAAGATGAGTGGGAATATTAATTCTTATAGATACATCTCATTTGAGCAATATGTATATTAATTGGCTGAAATTTCTTTTATATTCTAATAAACCAATCATTATATAATATGGATGATGATTATAAGACGGTATTATTTTGAATCATGTGTGGGCTCTGTACTTCAGATTGGATTGTTACTTTCTTCGATTAAAGTTGTCATATTGAGTGATTGTTTATGATACAGTTGCAGCAGCAGCCTCTGAGAGCGCCTATTTCCTAATTTTATGCTCTCAGTGTTCTGCTTTTGCTAGCCTCATTGATCTCCAAAAATGAAAAAGATAACATACTTAAGTTAATCTCCTGCTTGAGGCTGAGTCCTGTGAGACCGTATTGACTAGCAGTAAAATTTTAGAAGCCTAGCTAGCCTTTCATATTATAAGCCGCTTTGTTGCATGCATTTTCAAAGTCATAAAAATATAGTTTACTTCTCATTTAAATGAAATAAAGTTTGAAGTGGTATCATAGCCAGTCTCCTTCGCCAGCCTCGTAACCAACCCCAATAATGTAATCGTTAGCCTGTGAATTCTGCCCGCAAAGTTGCGACTGCTGGCTATATTGCTCGCCCCAGACCAGTCCCAAGCCGCAGCCTAGGTAACTCTCTTGAGGTGTACTTGCAGTTGCAGGGTGTTGAACTCTCACTTTCAGAAGGAAGAAGGATCTACACTGACTTCTTTCTTTGAGGCTTGCTCTTTTGCTTTAACTGTGACTTCTTGAAAGAGCCTTGCAATGAATTTAACTGCTCTAACATTTCTTAGCTCAGCTAGTTGGCATGAGCAGCTAGGAATTCGCTCTTCAGCCTCAGCAGAGCATCCAATATTATCGTGAATATTTTGAACCTGCTCAAGCTGATCATCCTTTTGAACGAAGGACTGCACTGCCAAAAATAGACTGTTCTTCAGGAGACTCATATCTCTCAGCACTTGATCCTCGTCAGAGTCAATATCGTTATCACAAACCTACATTAAATGAGCTTTCAGTAATTTAGAAAGAAAATTCTAATTAAATTCTCGTTGCCACACAATTAACTCCTCAAGAATTTTCTTGCTTGACATATTTCGAGTATGAATCGATCCAAAAAAAATACTTAATATTTATGTTACTTTAAGTTGTGGTATGAATTGAAGGATGGAATTTGAAAATTTTCTTACATGAGCGATTAACGGTTGTTCTTTGAGGGCTTTGTGAGTGAATATGTGTGGCAGTTGATCCTCCTGATAGCACTTAAACTCGACTTTCCTTCTCTTGTCAGCGAGAGATTTCAACTTCAGTTTGCCCTCCTCGACTTGGAGAGGTTGCTCGAAAGAGAAGTCACTACCCTCCGATGAGTAAAACTTACAATGAAAAATAAAACTAGATATAGAATAGGATCAAAATATATAGTGTGTTAACTTGTTTGGAAGATTGATTAAGCGCTTTCCCTGTGCTTTTCCTTTCAATTATTCTAAGACTGACGATTATTGCTCACTCATACTTATATTTAGAAGTATTGATTGATTGATGCATCTTTATTTGGCAATAATAAACGTAATAGATAAGAGTGATAAATTGAATAACAGAATGTAATCAGAGAGCAAGTGTGTTTAATTATACACTGTCAGTCATTTCTACTCTCTCTATCTCTCGATTGAAGAAATTTGAGTGCGTCCCACTCTATTCCTCCACAATTGAAATTCTTTACTTACACTTAACCTGGCTTAAACTATAATGAGTACTGCTAATCTCATCTGTATATAATTATAAGGTTTATCTCAAGGGCCTGAGTTCTGGGGAAGCTAAGCTCCTCCATAAATGGAGTAGCCGTGAAGCTGAGAGACTTGGAGGCCACGCTTCCGCAGGTCCAGTAGGTAGACTCCTCCTTGAAGCCGTCAAAGTCAGATTCAAAATTGAATGAATCGAAGTTGTCACTCTTCATTTTCTGCTTTTATTTTTAGAGTTTCTTATTGCAGATCTGTTAAATTAGCAAACCAAAAATGTTCATGTGTATATTTAAGGTGTTAGAGTTTGGCCTTTCTCTGATAAGTCTCGAGGGCGACTTAGATTCTGGACTCTAGGAGTCTTTGCTTCTGCAGTGGCTTATGCTTCTTGATAGCGTTGGGATGTCTGGGCTGAGCCCTGCTGCTGTTCTTGGCAGAAACTTTCTTTGAAGAAAAGTAATGGCCGGGTTATTGAATGTGGTTGTGGTGTCTGAGCATGTTTGATTAATATTATGCGAAATTTATGATGAATAAACAACCAACTTATAATCTCTATTTTAAAAAGTGAGAATAAATTGGAGAATATGAGAGCGCTTGAGAGCGATTTGATTAATTTTTAAATTACTAACTTGGTAGCGTGTTCATGATTTAAATCGCAGAGCACGCAATCATTTCATTATTTCTACAACGATTCCATCACAACTCACTTACTACTAGCTTCTATCTAATATATTATAATAAGATTTTACCATCCTATTAATTATTGCGAGAAAAGTTTAAGAGAAGATTCTTAAATTTTGAAGATATTTAAATAAAAAACGTTAGAAAGAAATTTAAAGAAATAAATGTATTGTAATTTACTTATAAGATTGCAATATTAGCTCAATAGGCTATAGGATCCCTCAAATAGTCTAGAAAACATACATTCTTACTGCATAAGAGAAGCTGCTTTGAGTATTAAACTAGCAATCCAAATTCAAACCAAATTTTTCAACTCTCAAAGAATCAATCATAATCATAGCAAATCAAAATTTTAATTACGAGTTTCAAGATTTGAGTGCAGCATCTAAAAGATACTCAGGAATCTTTCCACTACTTCTGTAATCTTTCATCTCATGATAATTCCTGACTATATTTTGCTTGCCCATATCATTTACTTTGAAACCGCACTCTGATAAATAATCTCTCATCTCTTGAAGCTCTTCTGCTGAAATATTCATTATAAAAATAAAAATCTACACTTGAATTTTCATGTTGTACTATTATACTGTGGGAACTAGAGTAGTCTAAAAAGGCTTAGGCTTTAGAGAATTCTTAAAGTCCCTTTTGCTAATCTGCATAAGCCCGCCTTAAGATCGCTTAGAGGAGAAGCTTGAAACCTGCTATGAATAAACAGGGGCTTTATTGTTATATATACCAATTAGAGAGCCCTGGTTAGAAGAAGATGGAAATGCAACCTCATACCTCTCTTCAAACATATCTGGGTCATATTTATGCTCTTCCTCTATCTCTATACTCTAAAACTCATTAGCATTTTCTTAACTCTATTCCTTAGTCTCCTCTTTCCATTTTTTCAAAAGCTTAATTTCCCTCTCTCTCTGCTTGGTTCTCATTTCCTCCAAGTCGAAGAATTTTCTCTCCTCTTGACTAACCTCATCTTCAATCTATTCATTCTGCAATTTGCTGATCCTCTCTGTGGCATAGATATTCACCTTCAGTTTCACTTTAAGCTTTCCAGCCGGTATTTTTTTCTTCAGAACTTTGGATGCTGCAAAATTTGTTCCCTATGATAAAACTTGAGAAGCCTCATCGCCTTATTTAGGTTTCCTCTGCCTCTTTTGCTTTTATTGAAGGCCGCCGACTATTTGGTCATTCTGTGAATATGAAATCGGCTTTTACTAGTTATTCTTGCGAGTGTTTCCCTTCTTCGATTTGGTTTCATTCAGCTATTTGAACATCATGAGATCTTATTCAGTGAGGTAACCCTCTTGCACAAATAGGTCATCTAGTGCTATCTCAGCCTGATTCAAATTCTCATGAGTTGGCTAAATTTTTTCTTCGGTGGTCTTATTTATGAGGTCTCTTTCTTGGACAGTAATTTAATTAGAACTCCTTTCAGCGCTACTCTTCCTCATAAGTGCGGATTCAACTTTTATAAAATACAAGATAACCAAATAAAACTTTAATTCTCTCGATTATGGAACTTTAAATTCTTCATTATGAGGCAAGCACTTCACTTTTTGATTCTCTCCTACTTGTTGTTGAAAGCCATAATTATCTTGCCCAAGCTTTGATATTCATTATAAATAAAACACCTTCAATTAATTTTTTATTGAATGATACAGAAGTGACTTTTATGGAAGAGGAAGATTGTTCTTATTTCTCAAAAAATTCAAGGCAATTTTAGAATTACATATCCAAGATCCCATCCCCTCCCTCATCAAAGTCGAAATCATCCTGTCCTAAGTATTAAGTATCTGTCAGTTTTATCTCACTTTGCTCCCTTTACTTTTCCAAATTTTTTGAAGAGTTTTTAAGTAGCGATTAGAAACCATCATACTTGTCCTCCTCAATCTAAATATTGCTCTATATAGTACACAGGTTTAGTGACTATCGCTTCTGATCCTCAAATTTTAAGATCTTGCCAGCTGAGGCAGTTTGACTTTCTGCTTTTACCGAAGCTCTGCCCTATGATTTCTAATTTGAGGTTAGACTCTATCTTTTATTACTGAAGAGAAAAGGGTTGGGGCGAGAAATATTCTTGTTTAACGTTTCTTATAAACTTTAAGTACATACCTACTCGTTTAATTATAATCCAGGGCTCACATTAATCGCCTTAGTTTCTTCTTCCTCTTATTTGCGGGAAGTTGATTTTGAATTTCTTTACTGAAAGAAGTTAGAAATAGAGAGCTTCTACTCTTTGTGACTCCTTCAAAGAATTGGGAACATTTACTGATCAGACTCTTGAGAGAAAATTTAGCTCTTCACATCTAACAGACTTTAAATGGCCGAATCTTCAACCCCTTAATCCTCCTCATCCATTTAATGAGTTTTATTAGTCATTTCTTAATGAGGTAACAGAAGCTTCGACCTTCTCTAATTTTCATATCTTTAGATGAATTCCATGTCAAGCAAGTTGTCCAGTTAATCATAGTTCTCTATTTCATCATAAACATTTTCCTGAACTTAAAATTATAAAATGATGGTTCACTTCATACTGCTGATTATTCTCTTCACTATGTTAGCTTTAATCGTGTTAACTCTCCTCTAAATTCTCCTCTTTCATTTCTTACTCCACCACGACTTACTAAAGAGATGCTTCTCTCATGTTTCTCTCCTGTTCTAATTAGTTCCTCAACTATAGTTTTTGCTTGATTTACTGAACATTTTCTAATTCAAAGCCTACGATATGGGTGTTCCTCTGAAGATTCCAACTCCTCTTATCTTCTTCATCATCCTAAACTTCCTTGTAAAGAGATTAAAAACTCTCTTCATCTAGATTCATAGAAGCATCTTATTATTGAAGAAGCTACTACTCTTATTGATCTTCATCCATCTCTGCCTCTTCAGCTTAAAATCTCTTGAGCTTTCTCCTCCTTTGAGGATTTGAAGCCTGATCAAATTGATCTTACTGAAACTACCTCTGGAAGTCCATACACTTGCGCTTTTCATAGATAAGTTCTGCTATCTATCGATCTATGTCTGTGATTCGGTCATTCAAGAGGATAGTTTTATCAGGGCAGTCTTTATTTGCATTCAAGAGATCTTTCAAGCGCTTATCACTGGAGATATAAAATTACTGAGCTTTGGTTTAATTCTGAGTTGAAACTCCACCTATCTTAGTTGCTTTTGTAATCTTTTTAGGGACTTTGACTTCCTCAAGGCAATTATCAGAAGAAAAGAATTATAAGATATTAAATAAGTTTGCTTTTTCTTTGGAGGTGCTCTCTATCTTGTGCCCTTGGGCTGTGATTTTGAACTTTCTGGACCGATTTAGTCTCCTATTACTTGGGACTAAGCTAAGACTACATTATCAAGAGTGGTCTGCTGAGATATTTTGGCTTGCTTTTTTGGTCGGCCTCCTTTATTTTTCTTAGGTATGGCTAAATTTGACAACTTATCGATTTATTCAACTGCCTATTCGTTTGCCAAGTTAAAGTTGTAGACGTCATTTTCAGCAGATTTAATAAACAAAGTTTAATGTTAATTAAATAGCAGCTATAAAGGCATCTTGATTAGCCTCTGTGGCATTTAATTACATTTCGTGTTCTTAATCTTCTTCTTTATTTCTTGACCTACTTTTAGGTTAGCTATTATGACCAGAATTAGATTTGGCTTAAATCCTAGAACTTCTCCTTCTGTTTGTGATCATATCCTCCTCACCTTCGATATCATTTAACCTTTCTTCCCTATGAATGTCAGTAGCACAACATTAATTTTAGTTTGTTCTTTGAGTTACAAAGACTTTCTTCTCACTATTTGCTTGAGAGGGCAGCTTATTCTAGGCATTGAATTTGATATTAGAATTGAGTAGTAGACTAGGTCTTTAACTTCTCTCTGGTGAGTCATCTCTGGGATGATCATCTTCGTTTTCATAATGCATTTAATTTTCTTCTTCCTCTTCTATCATTTTAGCAAGCATGAACTTGTTTCCACTACGGAGTTTGCTTTTCTTAGAAGTGTCCCCTCGAGGCTAATAGAAAGTTCTCTCCAGGATTGTCTCATCCACTTCTTTGACAGTTGACAAAGATTCTCTCAGAAGTAAATATACATGCAATAAAGTTGTAAATTACTCAGTCTGATATTTGGCAAGTGGCTCTCTTCATTAAACTCTTGAGCTCACAAATTAGCGTTGAAGCTCTACCTGCCCTAGTAAAACTCCTCGTCCTCCTCTTCCTCTTCTGCATCTAGTGCTGCTGCCAGTTTTTATTCTTAAGACTGCACTCCATATTAGCTCAATTGCGCAAAATACAGGTCTGAATATTTCCACGCAGAGGTGCTGGAGTCTTAACCCTTTTAATTACTTTAACTCATTTTATAATTTGAATTTAAATCTCATTTCACAAAATCTAAGTAAGAAACTTCTTCAATTTATCTTCTCTGAGAGAAGTGGATATAAACAATTTAAAATAATGGAAGCAGTGCCAATTTATTACGACAGCAGTCTCTACTTGCTGACGAGCAAGTACAATAAAATCAGCAAGCAGAGTCTCATTAGAGGTATAATTTTTAAACGAGTCTAAACATACATTTACAGGAACTGAGAACATTATAATTGAGGGGAAGGCTGTGATAAACAGTGGGTCAATTCTGAGAGGAGATCTCGCTCAGATCAAGATGGGCAACTATGTGATTGTCAGAGAGGAAGTGGTGCTCAGGCCAACCTACACAAAAACCAAGTAGAAGGGACTCAAGTATGTATCACTGACTATTGGTGACAACGTGTACATCGACAAGGGATCGATAGTGTGCGCTCTGAAGATAGGAAATCAAGTAAATATTGGCAAGAACTGCATCATCGGTCACAGGTGCATGCTCAGAGACAATTGCAAGATCTTGGATAATTCAATTCTACCACCCGACACAGTTGTTCCTCCTTTTACGGTTTATGGAGGCAGACCGGCCACATACATAGGGGAGCTCCCAGAAACGATTGGAATCATTCACAAGGACATGACAACTAATTTCTACAAGAACTTCTAAGGAGTGGATCCAAGAAGGTAGCCTGGTGCATAGTCATCTCAGTAGCCTCAATCTCACGCCTCTGCTTCTTCATCTTCTCAATAAAATACTGCGAGAGCTTTGGCAGAGTAGGAAAAGTAGAGTTGATTATCTTGATTTGTTAAAATCTCCTAAACTTTCTCTTATCTTAAGCAAAGAGGCATTAAGCAGATGCTGGAAGGAAATAATTTTTAACTTCTTAGGATTATAATATGACATAAGAATAATTTAAGTCCAATTGCTCCTTTTTGTAATTTTTTTGTGTTAATAATAGAGTGATCAAATGGATAAATCTGGAAGGAATCACAAGATGGAAACATACACTGGACCATCGCCTCTCCTCTCTGGCTACGCCTCTCCAAACAGTCTGAGCACAAGATTTACCCAGACAAGGACTTCAATCAGGGCTGCTAACTTTAACTCCAAGCAGCTCGTCTCAAACTAGAAGAGCCTTTAAAGCATTAAAAGAGACACTTCTTCAATAAGTATATGTGAGATAGATTAGGTGTATGCTAATTTATTGCACTTCTCAACTCGGGAATTCAACGAGCACATCAAAGCTGATGGGGAATAAATCTCCTTCATAAAAAAGTCGCCAAGCCATGAGTCCATAATCCAGAGTTCCAAGTAAACCTGCCGCAATCAAACCACTTTCAACTGCTACTCACAATTTGAAAAAGCTTTACAATGACATGAACTCACTTTAACATTCGAGTTCCACCTCTAATCTCTCCCGCAGGAAGAGCAAGGAGTTTTTATAGAGCATGAACTCAAGTGGTTTCAACTCAAGGCAGAAGACGCAATTCAAAAACTTTGAGAGTGCTTAAAATTTGCAGAACATAACTGCCAATCTCTCAAACCTCATTTCACTTTCCAAAATGAATAGTCTCTAGAACTCTAAATTCAACTCTACACTTCCTGCGCAGCTCCAGTTAATCAACTAGCATTCAATTCCCAGTCCTTCGAGAAACCAGAATGTTATAATAGATGAGGGAATCAGCTGTAATGATATAGCTACAACGGCCAACACAACTCCCACGCCACACACCAATATTTCTGTGAACCCCTCAACCTCGTCCTGTAATTTGCCTAAACCCTCTACCAAGGAGGTCCAACGAATAACTCGCAAGAAGGAGCATCACAAGCGTGAACTCAAGAAATATAAGCAGCAGTTGAAATAAGTTCTTGCCGATAAGTAAGAGTGCGAGACTCAGGTAAAGTAACTTGAGCTAGAGATTTCAACTACACAGGACTAAATGAAGGAGACTATAAACTCCTTCAGTGAGGAGGCTTTCTTTGACATGAGTGGCCTCCCACCAAAAGTCCTTCACTAGAAAGAGGTGCAGAACATCATCAAGATCTTTTGCTACTGCCTCAACCACACAGACTTCTAGAACGTCTTCGATGAGAAGACCTTTATTGTAAGTTAGTTAGTTAGTTCTCAACAAATTTGCCATATTTATCTTTCACCTTTAGAAACCCAACGGCGGGAAGAATTAGTACCTGAAGTATGATATGATGATAGACAGGATGAGTTTGATGACCAGAGACATCGATAAGCAGATTGACTTTTTTAAAACTCTGGATTTGGGTTGCTGGGACCAGCTTTTAGAAATTTGGAAATAGAAGTCAGTCCTAGAACAGCTGTTCAAAGCTTAGCAGAAAAATAGCTCAAGCCAAAGTTTGAACTCAGTCTTCAACAACTCTAAGGACTACTTGCTAAGTAGAAATCCGAACGCCTCTGGTGAAAGTAGCACTGATCAGTAAAAGTCAGGAAGAAGCCAGAAGAATGCTAAGTTGATGAGAGATAATTAGAAGGGGCTTTAGCTAATTTGCAGTTGGATATGCGGGCTCATTGAAATACACTTTAAGATGCAGGCCATCAATTTTATTAACAGGAAGCTCGAGAAGTAGTTTAATTTAATTCTCATTTTTATAAAGGTCATCTAGACACACGAGGAAGTTGATGTTCAATATCACAAAAGATATTCAATAAAAGAACTATAAAAGTGGCTTTTAAAAAAATACAAACGTTTTAATTTTTTTTCAAATGAGATCTTTAGATTGATAATAGTAAGTATGATTAATATTTTGCACTAAATATCTTTTTTATTATGATATTCAGAGTTAATGTAGATGAACCATTAAATCAAGGTGCTGAAGGAAACAGAAAGAAACGTCTACACCTCTCAAAGTAGGTCATAAGTATTTAATTTATTCACAAACAAGAGCTAGCTTGAATCGATATGACCTGCGATCAAATAGTAACTCCAGTAGTGTGATCGGCATGTCTACTTCTAGACATCTCTTCGACCATCAAAGCACCACTGTCAGTTCTAAGTTCGAGAGATCTGTGGGGGATGGAGACTTCAGAACTCTTACAACTCCCACCGACTAGCAAAATTCTAGAAAGTCCCCAAACTCCTTTGCAGATAGGTATAAGGAGCAGAAGTTCTATGGACTCACTCTTGCTCAGAGGCAGCTCTCCTCCAAGTTCAGCAATAACTCCAACTCATTTTACTTATCTCATGAGACTATATGTCAAATGATATTATGATTTGAAGGTGGAAACAAGATGCTCAAAATCTCAGACATATCCCCAAGTCACAGCAACTATGAGAGCTTCAAGGAAATTCCCAAGCAACAGCCATAGCAGGCGATGAAAGTACAAAAGTAGAAATTTGACTATCAATAATAAAAGTGCGAAACTGAGGCTATAAATATAGCCATCCTTACTTCTTCTAACGATCAGGAAGGTGGCTATTCCGCCCCAGTTTTGAACAGCGCACATAACTTTTAACAGTAACTGACTTTTGAGCCCTAGTAAATTGCAGTCTCATTAGAAGACTTAATTAGACAGGCTGACTTGCAGAAAGACCACCTTGGCTCTCATTTAAGTCACGAAAGCACTTTGAATTAGGAAGCCATTCTAGATGCTCTGTAAAATGCAACCATAAGCGAGGAAAAGGCTTAAGATTTGGAATCTTTCACAGAAACTAGATGTAAAAATAGTCTAGTCAATATATAAACTCCTTACTTACTACTTATCTTTTTAAAGCTTCAATTTGAGAACAGGCTAGATGATGAGTCAGAATCAGAATCCCTCTATGATTGAGACACCTCCAAATGTTGAACTCACGTTTAAGAATTAGGTTTGGAATAACCTTGCCTAGAAAAACACTCCCATTGTACCAAGCTTAAGACAGAAATTAATTAAGGCTCAGTAGGATTCAGCCTTGAAAGAAAGCTAAAACGAGAGTGGATACTATCTACACTCCTCAAAGCCGATAGAAACTATAGGATCGGTTAGGAATCTCCAATTTTATGTTTTGAACATTTTTTTAATGAAAGTTAATCACAGACTGAATTCAAGCAACAACCATGGAGGAGGTAGCATACTGAATATGGATGAAATTTCGTTCTATGACATAGACTTGAGATATGGACCTGACGGGGAACTGGATGAGTAACAATAAAGAAGACTGGAAAGACTAATCCAAATGAGAGATCAGCTACTCTAGCAATACGAGAGAGACCAGAATTGCAAATTCTTCTGCATGTGACACGACTACCTTCATAATTAAACTATCTTATTTATAGTTTGCATAATTAGGGGTGAGCTCCCTCAACATCTAAAAGCATTATAGATTAGAGTTATTCAAGTGAGTTAGTTTAAGAATTTAATTGTCGTCGTTAAGAATAAAGTTCTACTTATGAAATGGGTATGTTTTTAGTTAGTAATAGAGTATGATTATATTTAGTATTATATAATGATTGAGTGATGAAGTGAGTGCGAGAAATAAGCGAGTGATATAATAAGAGGAGAGAAGGAGAGAAGAATAGTAGTAATTTTTATTGAATCTCAATTGAGAAAAAGAGTTAGAGCGACCTCAGCTAGCAACAACCTTAGTCTCAGCTCACCCCTCATAGCACGGTGCCTCCGAGCTTCTCAATGAACCATTGCTTTGACTCCTCCTTGGAGATCTTCTGGAAGTTACCGAAGACACCTCTTCTGGTCTTTCTTCTCTGGATTCTCTTGCCTGGTCTGGCGAGGACGACGTAGAAGTCCATTCCGTAAATACCGGTGGAGGGGTCGTACTTGATACCCAAATCGATGTGTTCGTCGATACCAAAGCCGAAGTTGCCTATATAATAATTATCCTTCTTTCACTCTGCGCATATCCGATTTCGCTACTCTCTTTATTTAAGGATAATAAACAAGAAAGAAGGATAGGAAAGAAACTCAGCAGAACACGCGTATTCAACACATGTATAATGGAATTTATGAATGTAGGTATTTATCTTGTTGATTGGCTCTACTTTTGTGGGAGAAGGAATGGAGAGTGGCTGCTTACCTTCGTCAGAGAAGTTTCTCTTTCTGAGTTCGTACTCCTTGACCTTGAGGCCTCTCTTGAGGAGCTCCTCGGCCTTGTCGCCTCTCACGGTCACGTGCACGGAAATCTTTTCGTTTCTCTTGATGCCGAAGCTTCTGATGGTGTAAACTCATTTGACATACTTCAATGTCAAAGTCTCAAATTATGAGAGTGTGTGGGTTTATCTGGCTCTGGACTCGACGGGCTTCTAGTCAGTGAGATCTTCGAGCACCTTGGCGGCCTTGGTGAGTCTATCACCGCTCTCTCCGACTGAGCAGTTGAGCACCAATTTCTCGATCTTGATGTCCCTCATCTTGTTCTCGAACTTCTCCTTCTTCTTTTGAACAACCTCTGCCATATCTTAGACTCTTATTTGACTTTAAATAATAATAACTCACAATCCCCTTATTTATTATCACACAAATATAATCGAAAAGAATATTATCAACAAGTTCAGCATAGGTTAAATATCTTTTTTAATTGTGTGATAATACAGTCGCTATTGCAATTAATATAAAGTTATATATCACTTTTAATGATCTAGTTGCTTCTCTGATTAAAAGAGTGAGTGAGTCTATTATCTCTCTCGAATAAGTTCCACTCTCGCTTATTCTCTTATTAATATTTTAAATTCGATATTCAAACATTAATAATTCAAGGCAATATTACCAAACAATATCACAAATGAGAATAAGAGTAGTCTCATCTCATCTATTTGAATAATGTCAAATTAACTGACTTCGGGTGGAGGAAGTGGGGCTGGGAGTAGCTTCAGTGCTGAGGACTACTCTCGCTTCTTAATCAGAGAGTTCTTAAAGAAGAACGGGTTCGATAAAACCTACGACTAATTCATCGCTGAGGATACAAGGCCCAAGGTGACTATGACTAAGAACGAGTTAATGAAGCTCCTGGGCATTGAATCGCTTATGCGCAGAAATACCAAGTCAAAGCAGTTCGATACCATGCAATTGGAATTAATGCTTAAGAGTAGGAGGTATTTTAATTTATGCTAGACATATTGTGCGACTTCTTAGTGCTTACCAGATTGGCAACTGGGGGTGTGTAAATACCGGACAGCAGTGCCAAACACAATGAATCCACAACTAACTAATCGGTCATTTCCAAAGCTAGCAGCTCTACTAATAACCCATTCGACACCAGCAACGTTTCAACTAATGCTTCTCAATATATAAACTTTCATTTTCTATATTTAATCTCAAGTAAAAGATGCGAAGATTGATAACCAAGCGCAAAGAAAAGCAGGTTCGCAAATTAGAAAGCCTTAAGCGCAAGCTGCAGTAGCTGAAAAGCCATAAGCACAACCAGTCGCTCCTCTCAAGACTGCCGCAAATTGGTTCGCAGGTGGTACTAACAATCAAATGATGATGGATCCAGAGGAGAGAACTGAGAAGAAACCAACCCCTAATAAAAAAGCGAGAAATGAAATCCAACAGATTGATGATGACTGGGATATAGAGGAAGACTAGAAACAGCAGACCAATCATCAGCAAAGCAGAGATGGATATCTAAATCCATTAGTCATATTTATACTCTATTTTTTTAAGAGTAGGTAAATTTACCTACTCATAAAACCCGCATCTAAGATTAACAGCTTGACCCTTGGGCAAAATAACAATAGATCAATCAAGGAAGACCTGGTACTTCCTATCAAGCTTCTCGTTAACCAGGTGTGCCCTCGGTCACAAACAAGAGAAGAGTGGGTGGTCTTGCTCCGAAAGAGCACGATATAGATGAACTAGATGATTTAATGGGTCTTAATTCAGGTGGGAATTAACATGATGACATTTCAAGAGGCTTGGGCAAAAATGCTGGCCAAGATGGTCAAATGAGAGACACCCTCGGATTCCTCAAAAAGTCAGAGCAAGAGAAAAAGGCCAAAGAAGAACAGAAGAGATTGAACTAGGTAGCTACCAATTCCTAATACAAGGCTTTAAATGAGTTGAAGTATAACCTTGAAGGTTATGAAGAGGAAGAGAGCGGGAACTTTGATTATAGTATCGCATAATTGAGTGCTGGATAGAGACAATAGATAAGAAACTACATCTAAGAATAGCCAATTAGCTAGACAGAGAGCAACGAAATTAGAAGACTTCTTTTCAAGAATCCCAGCTCTAATTTCCATGACTCTTGGCATCAAGGATTCTTCTTTGACAGGAAAATTTAGTACGGCATTTATTAAAGAGAAGGTGGGCCTTGTGGCATTCTAGCAGCAGTGGAGGCATTTTTCTTGAAGCATGTGCTTTTCATATCACAGACTCAATTGGCTTCAATAAGGCCAGAGAGAAGGGATAACTACATTGCAGCAGCGTTAGTTGATATTTTACTGAACTCAACTGACGATTAGAATAGCAAAGTCAGTTTGGTTATACCTTCGCAGGGTCAGAATCCGAAGAATCCTATTCTTCCAACTTAATGTACTCGCCTACTCATCAATACCTATGATAAGTCTATTCTCTATCAAATCCTGAAGGACTAAAAAAATTAGCTTATCTATCTTTTAATTAAGGACAACATAAATTTCTTTGTAAGTCAAGAAGGTCATGGAGTTATTCTACTAGTTTACTCAATATTACTAACAAAGGGACTAAAGAATATAATTAGCGACATGGATATGCAAGATAACTCACTTTTAACTGAGCATGGTTATGCTTCACAAGAACTTATCAACATCATTTATCCCTATATATCTACATTTTATTGATTTCATTTTGGTAGGCAAGGCTGCAAGTAATGTATTTAATGGAGAGAAAGACATGGGTGATAATTTCATTCTCAAAGGCATTCACTAATAGTCTGAGATAGGATTTTTGACCTTATTCGAAGCCTATGGCTATTTCCAAGTTGGCACTCATCTCAAGAATCCCAAGCTACCTATCTGGATGATATGCTCAGAGTCCCACTACAGCGTTATCTTTTCTACAGATGTCAACTTAGACAAAGGAAGAAAGCAGGCACAGTTCGATTTAGTATACTATGATGAGTTGTCTCGCCAAGAGGACGATTTCATAATGACTGTGAAGCTTGGAGCATATAATGGGCCAACGAATTTGCAACAGACAACAGAGATGATTCCACCTATCGATGCTGTGATAAGAACGAAATGGGAAAGAGCCCTGGTCAACTGGAACGGCAGGCAGCCTATTCTATGACAAAATTTTAAGGATCCAAGTACTATAACTCTAGAGAGTCTAAAATCTCTTATAAATTTTACATCTTAATAAAAGTTAACTTGTCATGTTCAGAATTTATCCTGTAGATGAAATTGCTAATCTGATAAATGAAGATTAATCAAAGTTGATAAGTTATTTCATCAGGATTTGATTAAAAAGAAATCATTGTCGATTTGAATGGAAGCATCCCGGGACTTGAATGAAAAGCCTGAGAATTGTTCGCGGCTATGTTCAAATTTCTAGGCTGTGAGTTGAAATTATTTCCGGTGTTGTAGTGTGATTTTTACTAAACTCTCCCAAAAAGCGACTCCAGCTTCTGATCATAATCGAAATTCTTAAAATCCATATTTCCATGAGTGTCATAAATTGCCCTTGGATTATATCCTAATTATGATTAACCTGCATAATATGGAATTTAGGGAGAGCTAGATTATAATTGTGTTGGGATTAATCTCGGGAGTGAAAGAGGCTATTATGGAATTTGAATTTAGTATACTTAGGTTGGGGGCTGTATCATTCCAAAACTAGGATCTGGATTGGCAAGTCCAAGTTTGGCTTGCAATTGGTAAAGTTACATCTTTGTTGAGTACAACTCTTTTAAAATCAAGTCCTGGTAAATATTTCTGCCTGTATATTTTTCTATGATGCTTTAGTATCCTGCAGGGTAATCTCCTCCTAAATTACTTCTTTCATCTATGGTTCTATTCAGTCTACTCTCTCTTCCAGGGGAAATATTTCCATCATATTTGTGATACTGAGGATTCCTGCTGTTTTATAGAATATTTTGAGAAAGTATATCTCTCAAGTGATTATTCCTTGGAATGTTTCTATAGGTCGTTGCATACTCTGAATGACTCCTATTTCTTTAATAATCCATAGACGGCGCAGTTTTCATATCTTTTATAGCTGATTACATCTTATAGTTGTTCAAAACGAAGCGATTCTTCAACTACCACAGATTATCTTACATTTCTTCATCAGTCTTTTGAAAAGATGGGAGATAGCTAAACTTCTTACTGTTCAAAGATTCTCTGCTCTATCCCCTACTCATCCTTCGAGATCCTAGCGATTACTAAGTTGAGGTTTCTAAATTTTGATACAAATTCCTAACATCTGGATTGGTTATCTCAAAAGTTGGTGAAATTCTGGATTTATTCTTCTCTTATTTATCTTCCCCCTTAAGTTTTACCAGGGCACTAAATTGCTAATAGGCGTTGAGTTGCTACTGATGCTTAATTTCATTTTAGAGTTTAACTGGATCTATAACACCAGAAGATTCTAGCGTCTTTTCAAAAAGAACAGGCCTGCTTTTGTTTACCTTGATCTCATTTATATATGGCTCCTCTTAATTTGGATTTTAATTTTGAAATGGGACAGCCTTGTTGTTCAGAAACTGATCTGGATTACTCCAAAAGTCTGAAGGTTATTTATTTCCTTGTTTTGGTCTTCCTTACCTATTTTTCCTAGCTGATAGTTCAGACTGCTGATCAGCAGCATCGTTAAACCTGATTTTGGGAGACACTGATTCATTCAGCTATGATTAGGCTGTGTATGGATTATAAGTGTAATCGGATTAGAACTGCTGATAGGAGGATTTCTTTGGCGACCCTCCCATATTCAGACTAAGTTGCGGCATAAATTAATAGAAACATAATCGCTTGTTGATTCTCCACTGTTTCTTATTTCCTGTAGGAATTTTCAGAAGGAGCCTGTTGCTAACTACTGGCCTCGTTAACTTGGGTAGCTGGGTTAAATTTGCACTTTCTCTCGTGTCTTCTTATAGTAGAGAGGAAATCGGTCACGTTGCAGAAACTGCAAATCACTACGAGCATATTTTCCTACTTTACAACCTCTGAACTTGCTTTTCTTACTTCCTCCCTCATTATCTTCTAGTTATGATTTGGGCATTTGTCATCATTACTGGAATGAAAGTATTAGAAATATGTTGAAGAGTTAACTGAAAACTTTATCTAAGGAGTAGAAGATTATATTTCTTACCCAGTCATATAGTCCTTTAGACAAGAATAGCAAAAGTGAGCAGTGCAAACTCCGCACATACATGGATTATTCAAAACCATTTCGCACACCATGCAAATCATAAGATCTCGATTTAGCTTATCCACATTCTTTATCCTCTCGATCTCAATACCCATTCTCAAAATTATTATTTTAAAATTCTTTTTTAATCAACTAAATCCCATAATTCAGTCTTGAGAGTGACGCTTTAGCATCTCTCTTGATATAAGCCCTTTTCGAAATCTGGAGAGAGTAGAATAAGTTTTATATATAAATTTTAATAAATTCCTCAATGATGAAAACACAAAGTAGGTTAGGTGTTGAATTTTTATATCCTACTCTAAATTTATTTTTCCAGAAATCTTAATCCAATTCTGTAGGTGGGAAGAAAGGCTATCCAAAAGAAAAGTTATCTATAAACCAATTCAATTAAAAAAAATATTATGTGCAATATTTCTTTTGCTAATTCCTGGATGAGAACATCAGTCCAGAGAAAAAGACTTCAAAGACAAAGGCTTTCAAAGATAAGAAGCTTCAAGAGTCTCGTGGACGAGATAAGGTGTTGATAAATAACGGAGGAACAGTCATGAGCGGTAACAACTTGATTCCGAGTGCTCTCATGCAGTCGCAGCCGCAAAATTAATCGAAGACCAGCTCCGCAAATCCCAAGTCTCACTCTGGTATAGTCTTAGAGTAAATTTAGAACTCATTCTTATAGTTGTTAGGTATCAGAGCTTCAAAGAACGCGACATGGAAATTAAAACCCTAATCCAGACGCTTTAGCATAATAACAGCACGAACATTCCTCAGACACAGCCAGCCGGAGGGCTGGGATTCGGCGGTCATTCCAAGCTCGGACTTTAGCCTCAGGACTCTAAAACTATGGATGGAAGCATGACAGGAGGAGCTGGGGCTAATGGATAAATAACCTAGTCTCACAAGCAAATGGCCCTTGCTTCCTCTGGGCCGAAACAGAGCACCAAGTTGCAAAACGGTGGAGCCTATCAAATCAATAATCGCAATAACTCTGTCTCAATTAATTTGAACGGGGGTAAATCGTCACAGGCTCAGTAATAAGCTTTAAATTTGCATAACCAAAGATTGATCTTAGTGTGTATTTATTATTTGAATGCTCATTTATAATTGAAGAAGAAAACTGAAAATCTACCAAGGACTGGTATCGAATATCCCTTTACTAAAGAGAGAAGGATATTCCTTAAGACACACAAGGAATTTGAGCCTTTGAGTGATTAAATTGTCCCTCAGAAGCTAATTGACGAGTACATAAGAAACGACTCCGAGAGGGCAAACGCGATCCCAAATATGTATCCTTGTATCTATGACTGCATAGATTACTCACCATATTACGAAATCGATGACCCTAATGACTAATACTATGACGAGAGAGATGCAATAGAGGTGCCTGCTCCATAAGAGCAGTCTGATGGCACTATCTACGAGCCCTATCAGAAGAAGTACTTTTTCAATCCTAATAATTTACCTTACCAACTTGAAAGAGCAGGTCTTTACAGCACGCAAACATCAGACTCCAAAATTTATGACAAAAAGGGGATCCTTAATTTACGTATATTGTTTTGATCCCAAAAATAAATAGATACTACGAAAAGTTAAAGCCTTTCTACAAACTCAAGGATTCTATTTAGGATAGAACACTGATTTTTGAGAGCCGATTTGAAAGTGGGAATCTGAAAAAGGCCATCAAAGTGTAAGATACTTTTGCTAAACGAATTGTTCTTTAGTGGTGAATTTGAGTATGACCTGATTCTGAAGAACGATTAACAAATAGTCGACTATATTTACAGTATTTACAAGTGTAAATTTTGTAAGATTATGGAACTTCAGGATTCACTCAATGGTACTATTTTAAGTGTCAAAACTAGAAAGGATGTGAGATACCGATTTAACATTATCAACTTGATGAAACCAGAATCCACTTACTCTATGGGTATGAAGCCTTTATTGTACTCTGTTAAGCAAGCTGAAAAAGATGGAATTGGTTGGTACAGAGATGGATTCAACATCGCATACTACCAAAACGGCAGAAAAAGATATTCGATTATCTTTGTCTTTAAATTTAAGAGGAAGCTAAAATGCTAACAACACATCGACTTCAACCGCTTCTACAGCAGTTTCAAGCGGAGCAGCAACAGGCTACTATGGCAGTTACTACTCTCTTACCTTTGAAGTTGAGTTTAAGCATGACCTTGATACAGTTTACTTTGCTCACTGCTACCCTTACACCTACACTGATCTGTGTGACCAAATTAAGAAAATCTGCACCTACGATAATAGAGATAAGATCAGAAGGACAGTTCTCTGCAAGTCTTTGGCCGGAAACGATGTTGAGATGCTTATAGTAACAAATTTTGCTTCTTCTTAGGAGAATATAGCTATGAGAAAGGCAATCATACTCACCTCTAGGGTTCATCCAGGGGAAACCAATGCCTCAATTGTTATGGATGGAGTACTAGACTTTTTAGTAAGCGATGACCCAAAAGCCTTATTCCTGCGAGACACATTCGTTTCAAAATAATTCCCATGCTTAACCCTGATGGAGTCATCGTAGGAAATTACAGATGCTCTTTAAGCGGATAGGACTTGAACCGATAGTGGGTTGCTCCAAGCTGCAAACTGTTTCCAGTTAACTATCACACCAAGCTCATGATGAGGAAAACACTAGACAGCAGAGAGATAATTTTCTTCTGTGACTTCCATGGCCACAGCACAAAGAGGAATATTTTCATGTATGGGAATAACTATTGTTAAGATTTATCTTTTAGTGTAGACCTTTATAACTAAGTAAAGCAATCTGATAAAATGAAGGAGAGAGTATTCCCACAGATGTTGAATTAAATTTTTTTTTTCCCAAAAATGAAAATGTTCTCAGATAATAACGAGAACGTCTCTTTCGATGACTGTTGCTTCGATGTGCAGAAATCCAGGGAGAGTACAGCATTTGAATTTTACTTTAAAAGCAAGAGTAGTGATGTGGAAGGACTTCAGTCTGTTTAATAGCTTCACCTTAGAATGTAGTTTTTGCGGACCCTCCAAAGGAATGTATAATGGCTGCCACTTCAACCTGATGCTCCTCGAAATGATTGGCACAGTCTTTTGTAAAACACTTGCAGACTACACTGAGCGTGAACTAGGAATATAAGCCTTATGAAATCTAGTAGCAACATTACAGTATAGCATTTAAACTTACTTCAAAGCTTATTTTATTTTGTGTCAGTAGAAAATAATCCGTTAAATCGAAGCAGCTACGAACTAATATCTATATATCCATAATTTAATTTAAGACCAGCTATAAGGTTAATTTACGCATCAACTGCACTAACTTATTCGATATTTACTCACTCAAAGATAGCGAGAGGATGAATGGATTAATGCATCAGCAGCAACTTAAATGTAATAAAGCGTTCTTCAAGGATCAATAATATAAGAAGTTTTATAATTAGCTTTATTTTTCTTAGAATGGAAATCCATCACGCACAAACTCTTCCTAACTAAGAGTATTATCAAGGCTCTCCCAAAAATCTCAAAACACAACTCTAGGGCTAATAACTCATGACGGAGAGTCAGGATTAAAATTAGGACACAAACTTGCTTAACTCACACTCTCGAAATGACTATCAAAGCGAGAAAGAGCTCACCATAAACAATCATTTATACTCATCCAGGATTTGAAGATCATTTATTTTTTTTCAATCTTGACAAGTCACTAACAGGGGGCTAAAATTATGTGCAAGGAGGGGAGTATGCTCTTAAAGGCTACTAAGAAATTCTACTAGTGTCGAATACAGTAAACAAATAAGCCAACATGCAAAAGTCCAACTCTAACTTTTTCCAAAGTTTCGAGAACAAGAGTTAGTTATAAAAATAAGTTTTCTATAAGAGTGGACAGAGGTAGATGAGTAAATAGACAACGAAGCAGAGTGTGGGGTTCAATAATTCGATAATTTAGCTCCAACACCATTAGAATCAATACACAATGCAGCAACGCATATATGGAAACTAAAGCAAAAATTCTAACAACTCCAACTCCAAAAAAGTACTACAGCAATAGCCAAATGTTAACCAAAGAATTATATATTGTATTCTCTCATTCTTCATCATTATGAAATAATTATGGATCAAAATCAGAGTCTTAAAGGTTTTTCTTCATTGCCCATAACATAGTCCTCTTCTTAAATTTAGATTTAAATCAGATCTTCGTAGCAACTGAATGCCATTTATTTAAAGTAGAACGAGTAGATGAAGCTTCAAAGGTCAAGCTAGAACACCCCTGCTCCAACTTTTAATCCTAGACAATCAACGGAAACTCTAACCACAATGGGCATTCCAAGTAGCTCCGCAATTTCAAATTAAGCAACTTCGCAATAGAATAACCACTCTCATGCAGTGAAGCCAGGCCATAACACTCAGACAACTCACTCAGGCCAAATTTATAAGTCCCACACTTAACAACAAAGAGTTGGTGTCATTTTACCCTACTTATCAGAAAGAAATCAGTAGACTTCATATAGCATACATCAACATATGTTAAAGAAGAAATGTGGATTTATTGCTTTATTTAAAATTTCAAATTAAGTTTTAGCAGATATAATATGCGCACAAGACCTGAAAATTCTCACCAAAGCAAACAAACGCTTAGCAAGTAAGACTAAAACGACTCCAGGACATCATACTCAAAAACTTATTCCAAGAAAAATAAGAGCAAAGACTCCTCTTCCGATTATGAAGAGGATTTGTCAAATTAAAGCGCGAGATAAGGATCGGTTTAAGCTGACCAGCAATAAAAAAAGAGAGGAAGGCCTAGAAAGGATTCTTAATCTCTGAATGCCAGATCAA
>JAJKFJ010022532.1:0-12747 GCA_027382625.1 Tetmemena sp. SeJ-2015
TGGGAGTATTACCAGAGGATTTAGGCCCGAGGGCCGAAGGCTCAGGATCAGGGAGCTGGTCTGGAGGAATTAAGCTCATGGTTTTGTCTTAATTATTATTACTAGTAAATAGTTCTTGATTACTTTAATAGTGGCTGTGTCTTAATTAAATTCTCACCGGTCTTATTAAGTCATAGGCTTAAAAAGCCGCCTTTTTCGCATCTTTTCCAGAAGGACCACCTGAAATCGCAGCCATTTTAGTTCCAGAAGATCCGCCATGTCTCAGGGATCATAACGGTATGCTTGAAAGATTTTTAAGGGCCGCCATTGATGAACGGTGATTGAAAAAGTGGTATTGGGCGGTCCGTCCATGATCATGTGTGTCTTAATACAAAAAATTTAAATAATTATAAATCCGAATCACCCCCACCTATCTATATTAACTAGTGATTAAATCTAAGCTAAACTGCACTATTGAATAGCCTAAGAGTGCAAAATGTCACAACTTAGGTTACTCCAGTCGACCCCCCAGGGTGGCTAAAACCTGCCTTGTCTTAATTGGTCCACCCATGTCTAAAAGGCTCATCCCCGACTTCATGATCATTTTTTTCAGAATTTCAAATCCTACTCTTAAATCAATCAAAGACTAACTAGTGATGCTTATAGAGTGAAGAAAATGAAGTGGCAAAGACTTAAATTGAAAATTTTAGTGTTAGTCACTGATGAGGTGTGGGGCTCAGACCCTCTTTTTTTGGATTGGTGAGATCTGCGTTGTCTTAATTAAGTCTTTTCTGTAATTTTGGGAAAGCGTGTATATCATATATAATGATCATTAATATCAATTCATTAATTCACTAAGTATATAGGTTATGGGGTTTACTTATTTATTTTATATTAATTTTATTCGAATGTATAAATTATAAATTATTTTTATTTATAGGGAATAACATAATACTGAACTCTTACTATTATTATTAAAATAAATAATTAGGTCGGAGAGGAGGAGATCTCTGACTTTAATAAGAATTTAAAAAAGACTTGACAAATAATATTTATAATTTATTATAATCATCTCAACATATCTATTTATACAGTAATTTAATTATTGGCAGTGATTTTTATTCATAAATTTAAAATCTAGAGATACTTAACAAAAAATAATATCCTTGATTCCCAGAATGCAAATTAGAGTGAAGCATCATAATTATGTCTTTTAGTAATTGCAAGTATACCTGCCAAATATTTAGAAAGGGTAATTAAAAATATAATAATATGCAAATTGCAACATAAATTAAAATCAAATATACTCCTAGGAAATATTATTTACTTATTTATACTAAAAATCTCAAATTTTCTTAGAGGTCTAATTTAAGAGACAAATAATTCTGATATTGGATTAAAAATAAATGACTTTAAGAGTAACTATGACAATATTATTATGTATAAAAAATTAAAAATGCCATTTAATCCAATTTACTGCAAAATTTACCTTTTGGATGAGAAGATTTTCTTCATTCTACCTATCAAGGGGACACAGTAAATGACAAAAGCGTAGGTTCATAAAGTTTTTATTCACTTGATGAAGAAATATTCATTTTAATCTTAAAATAAATAACTAAATTTATATAGTGAGTTTTTGCGAAATAATTTTAGAGAATAAATTTGTTCATTAGGATATCTTCTCGCCGTCTTGATTGAGATAGAAGGTGCAAGCTCCTAGGACTATTTCAGCCGCTCCTTTTAAGTGGGACTCTTCTGTCGTAGCCATGTTCAGTTGGCCCGCAGTTTTGAGTGAGAGTAGACATTCTCTTTCTCTTAGAAGTGAAGTGGATTCAAACTAAAGAATTTAATATTCAATTTTGAAAGTAAAACCTTTGTCGCATAATTTAAACAAATAACCCAAAAATATTTATTCATGCGTGATTATTTTTCTTCATTTAGACATCATGATAATTGATTGATTATAAATGATAATATATCATTTAAAATGATTATTAGTCTTGATCTTGATGATATCTCCGACTTCTATGTAATCGAATTGAATTTGCTCTTCTTTGATTATATTTAGTCGAAGTCTATAGGCTTGAGACCTGTCTCATATTTATATCATAGCTGCCTAAGAAGAATTTAGAGCTCGCAACAATAAAAAATTGCATTTAAATATTTTTTATCTCTTTCTAAAATAATGTGATTGGATCTTTAAAGTTTAATTTTTATTTTTTAAAAAAAATAAATTGTTTGAATTAAACTTTGCTCTATTTTGTTTGTTTTTTTTTTAAAAAAATAAATAAATGTGTCTCAAACAAATTATTTATGATAGTTTTTCTAATTGTTCGCAAAGGACAAAGATATCACTTTGATAATTAGTAAATATTGCAATTAGTTCACAAGGTCGTCAATGGCTAAGATGTTTAAAAAGTCAAATGCTTTCATAATTTAAACAATTAAGAACGACTGGTGTCTTTTATAAGATTAGTTTGGTTGTCTTCTCACTCAGTATGCAAATTTAAGTAAACAAACTTATTTTTCCCTAAGGATATTATAAAGACAATCAAACCGCCACTGGACGACACCTACCTCTTTATAATGAAGTACTCACTCCTTCTAGTAGTCATTCCATGAACCCACAAAACACTATCTTTCTTTCAGCTAGATTAGTATTTATATATAAATTAATTCATTCACAAAGATTGCGAATCCCTCAATCCAACCATTCTTCTTTTGTAGCACTTTCTTGTAAAATTGCAATTCTCATTATCATAAATTCACATATTAAAAGAAATAAAGAAAAAAATTCTTGCTGATATTCAAAGTCAATATTAAACAACTCATCAAGAATTATATTTTATAAAATGGACTAAAAATAGAATAAGTGGAGAGAAGGTAATAAATGTGAGGATCAAAACAATAAAGGGTGATAGAATAATAAGAGAAGTGGAGATAGTATAGTAGCTTATTTAAATTTAAAAAGAATTTAAGCACTTAATGAGAGCGAATTGGTGGCAACTCTACTTTTGACCAAAGATAATTAAAGTATTAGCCAAATTAAAATGGAGAGAAAAAAATTGAGAAAATAGTCCATAGAGCACTATAGAAATAGGAGGTATATAAATACTCTTATTTAAAACTTATCATTTTTTAATTTAATGAATTAAAAATATTTTCCTTCAATTTCTTTCTAGCAGCATTAATTAATCGTGCTAATTTTTTTCTTCATCAGCAATTGTTTTTAATTAAATCTCCAATTTTTTTTCTATTTTGTTTTTTAAGCTTTCAAAATAAGTTTTCAATCCAAAAATATTGTTTTATTTAAGCTTAACATGGAAAAGATACTATAAATTAAATAATTAGTTTACTTTCTATAGCTAGAATAGTAAAATCAGTTAGTTCTGTCATAAAGCATTAATTAATGCAAAAAAAGAACCTAATTTTCTTTCACATATGATATAGTCTTAATCTTATAGCTTATTTATATGAATATTGAGGAGATTGTATAATTTAATCCAAGATGGCGTACTTGCTTTTCTATTGATTCTGATCGGTTCAAGGTCCTCAAAACCGTTAGTGTGGCAATAGGTCTAGTAGTAGTAGTAGTAGTAGTAGTAGTAGTAGTAAGTAGTAGTAGTAGTAGTAGTTAGTAGTAGTGTAGTAGTAGTAGTAGTAGTAGTAGTTTAAGTAGTAGTAGTAGTATAGTAGTAGTAGTAGTAGTAGTAGTAGTAGTAGTAGTAGTAGTAGTAGTAGTAGTAGTAGTAGTAGTAGTAGTAGTAGTAGTAGTAGTAGTAGTAACGATTAACCACATCAACGGTTTTGGCGATTAATTAATAGTTAGTTCTGATTGGCTGGCTGGTTTATTATATTTAATATCCTTGATCACGGTCACTATGGCCACCCTCACACAAGACAGCCCCAGGTCCTCTCTGCAGGATCGTATCCTCCGAGAAGGTGATTCAAAGCAAGACCCAGCGAGTCCTCAGTCTCAGGATGAAGGCAGCTTGGGCGCCTCCGTCGATTACGCTCAAGTCTTCGAATAGTAGGACCACAGGCTGGCACTGATGAAGTAAGATATGCAATCAGCCAAGCCCCTCTACAGCAAGCCTCCCGGGTATCGCCGCTTCGCCGATCTTCCTACTCGCGAAGCCTCGCTGGTATCTTGCTCCCTCCCCAGCTGCGAGGGCCCTCCAACATAGCTCACATCACCCACTGTCGAGTCGTACCCGCAGCTCTCCTTCGAGCAGCTCACCCTCCAGCCATTCACGTCTAGACTCCTCCTCGATGGCGACTTACACTATCAACGCTTTCTTCAGTACCCCGGCCCCTCATACGATCGCATCACCAAGTTGGGCAAGGTCCCCGACCTGGTAGGGATTGTAAATGCTCACCAAGGAAGCGAGCTCTCCTCTCTTGATTTGGAGCATGGCCTCATGCGAATCTCGGACACCATCGATGATCTGATTGCTCAACAGGTCGGGATGCTCGAGTCCCTGATAGCCTCGGAAGTTCTATCACAGGCCAGGCTGGCACCGCGCAACCTCCTTCTGCCTCACCTCTGCTATGGCGAAATCGAACGCTCCGTGAGACGCCCATAGCTTGCTCATCTCGTACAGCGACGATGCAGCGTCCTCTGCCACACAAGCCCTGCCATCCATATGCGCCTGGCCCAACTGAACGAGACGAGGAGGAGTATGCTCTTTCTCAAGACATGCCACAGCAGCTTAAATGATCGCCTCAAAGGTAGAGTGAAGGCGGAGTCAAGCAGGCTCAAGCCTTATGTTTACTCAAAGCGCACTCTGAAGATGGTGGAGACTGCTTCCTTGCCGAGGCACACCAGCTACTTCTACCCCAGCGAGGCAGAGCTCAAGAAGAAGGCCCGTGAGGCAGAGGTCTCTAATACTGTATACGAGCAGCTCATCGATGGCGTGAGGGAGTACCAGGAGTACGTGCACTCCATAGTCGAGCACCAGACTGTCCGGCCTAGCCTAGATGGGCGCAATGCCAAGCTACTCGCCTATGCTCTATTGGATGCTGATGGCTGCTTCAAAAGCCTGAAAGAGGTGATCTAAAGAAATAAGGAAGGACTCAAGGACTCTCTCAACGATGATGCTGGGCGCATCGAGCTGCTTCTTTCATCGATCACGCGCAAAGTGAGCGACATCATAAGGTACCGCAGGAGGCAATTCTGCTTGACTATGCTAACCCATTACGCCAGAGGCTACGAACCGCGCCGCTATGTCTTTGACCTCGGCGACGTCTTGGGGGGAGTTGATCTTATGGACATACCTGCAAGGCAGCGAATATTCAAGGTCACTATTAAGGAGGGAGGTGTGGTTGATAACGACCAGGCCAAGAGAGAGCGGCAAGCGCTCTATGAAGGTATCAACCTCTCTCATCGCACTGTGGACACTATTTCTCGCTTCGTACATCTCTTGTGGGTGGCGAGCTAACGAGCATCTCTAAAACAGTATCGGGTTGAAGCGCTCCTGTACGTGGTGGACAACCTCGTAAGCTAATTAGAGGAGACAGCCAAGCCGTCTAGGAACAACAAGTTTATCTACCGCCTCATTGATGGCAGAAGGAGGAGGATGCGCAACGTCCACTTTGACAGCATGTAGCCAGCACGTAATCCCGAGAAGGTATCGTAGAGACTCTAAGTCATTCGAGATGGGATGGAGTGGATTGACTTTGTAACTAGGAGCACGAGGATAGTTAGGTGCTCCTTGGAGTAAAGCATTTATCACATCTGGAGCAACGCCCTCTACCAGCGCATACTTGCGAGGGATCAAGCCTCAGAGAGCAATTTCAGCTTAGTGAGAAGGATAGGTATGGATCAAGGCCTTGAGATGATGTGCGCAGTTGTATACGTCGGTAATGATGCTCGACTCTTGGAGGGTTTATAACTTGGGATCTGAATATTCAGGCAGGCGCGATGAGCTACTTAAGCTCTTCGTTGGAGACGATGTAATAATTACTTCTCACATCTTGCGAATGATGGTATCACAACTTGGCCCCCGCTTCGGACTAGGACAATTGATTGTCAACATGATAATGACTCAGCCTTGGCTCTAGGTCGAGGACAAGGCAGCACTTCGAGATGTACTCTCTATCAGGATGAGCAGAGGGGAATATTCTTTGGAGCCCTCGATGACATAGAACATGACTTTACTTCATGAGAAGCTCGAGAAGGAGTATGCTGCTTATCAAAAGTAGGCCATGGAGCTGCTCTATCTGAAGGACCTGGTCGGCACATTTATCAATCACAACAGCAGCCGAGTGGCACAGCCAGATATGAACTAGCAGCCTACTATGGGCAGATAACCCCAATCGGCAGGGAAGGGCGACCTGCTCAGCATGCGCAGCTCGGGTGACCAGATGAAAAGAGGCAACCTAGACGCGAGTGAGAGAGCAAGGCTTCACGAGATGCTGGCCGCGGCAGATCAAGACGAGCAGGTGCAAGAGGCCAAGGCTCCACAGAGGAGAGACAGTCATCCGCTCTTGAGAACGAAAAATGGCGAGCCGAAGATATTCACGAAGAATGAGCTCGATAAGCTCGCGAAGGAGGTTGAGCCACTGAAGTTGCTTCTCGATGGCAAGCCTCTCAAAGTCGTCTAGACGAGATTCAATGGCCCGAAGAACTGGCGCAGCATGGCCTTTCAAATAAAGACTTCCAAAGGAGTAGTCGAAGCGCGCTTAGTCTGCCTACTTCTCGGCTGGAGGGAGAGAGAGTCAGAGGTCCTCGATCAGATAATGAACAAGGAATTCTATCTCTGCTTTGAAGACGAGGAGGCTGGACTGTTCTTGGACTACTATAAGCAGTTTAATGGGAGGGATGCTGATGACAAAGAGATTCCGAACTAGAACCAACAGGCCGCCAGTAGTGACCAGAGAAAGCGAGAAGAGAAGTATCTCGAGAAGCAGAATAACCTTTGAGGGAATGGATGAATGCGAGAGTGAATATTATATCTAATTAAGCATACTTATATAATTGCATCCTAACGTTTCATATAATTATATTCTCAGCCTTCCGGGGTTCTATTATTATTACCTAGTCCAAGTCAGATATGGATTCCTCAAACAGCAGGACCTCGCTGAGCCAGGTGAGTACTTTCATCAAGAACAAGCAGGAGCTATATGAAGCCACACAGAGGAATGGCTTCTTCCTTCCAAAGGCCAAGAGTAAGGCGGTGACGGAGGAGTACTTGCTCAACGTGATCAGCGGCAAGGTGTGGTGTGCCAAGTATGAAGAGATAAGGTTACTGCCTTGTCCTCGACCACCATCACTCGATGTTCTATTCGCGAAGCTAAGGGAGGTCAGCGTGCGCGATAAGAAGAACCTTGGCATAGACGAGCAGCACTTGCCAGATAGAGCGTGGAGCCTTGCGATGCTCTCCACATTCAAGCCAGCGGACGAGATCTTCAAGAAAGGCTACGAGCCCCCGAGCAAGGGTCAGGCTGGACCGGGCTACAAGACCGTGGATCTGCAGTGGAGCTTCCTCGAGGGGCTGCCCGTCTCCAAGGCTAAGTCGAAATCACAGAGGCTCTCCTTCCTAAACTCGAGCAAGCAGTCCATGAAGCTCCTCCGCCTCAAGGACCAGAGAGCGAAGATTGAACAGCTGATGGAGTCGGAGAAGAAGGCTATGGAGGAACGGCGGAAGAAGAAGCAGCAGCGGTCCGGCGGGCGGCACTTCACTGGGGCGGTATTCGGCCAGGCGGAGGTCAACGTGCGCATGAGCGAGAGCAGCAAGTCCCCCCACAAGAAGTGACTCAGACCAGGTGGCCGCGGAGGCAGTGAATGAGTGACTTGATGTGTGAGTTAGCGAGTTACTTTATCTTAGCGTTATCTTAATCTGCGATGAGCCTTTCTAAGTCAAGGACGAGTGCGTCTTGATCCAGAGATGGGTTGATCCCACGAGAGACCACGCGGCGGCGCCACTCCTGCTTCAGGACCGCCCAAAGCCGCTCGATCGGGTTGAGGGTGCAGCTGTAGGGGGGTAGATAGAGCAAGGTCTGCTCGCCGATGAAGAGGTCCTTTACCTTGGCGCTCTTGTGGACACAAAGGTTGTCCATTACGATGATGCAGTCTGGTGAGACGAGTTCGAGAAGCTGTCGCATGAAGAGAATGAAGTGGCCAAGGTTGTTGCTGCCTGGAATAACGAGGTGGTGGGCCAGGCCACGTTGCGAACTGATGGCCCCGATGACTGTGGCGGAGCGGCCTCGACTGTTTGGAATGGCTACTGCCATGGAGCGTTTGAGCCAGGCCTTCCTCATGGTCTGCCACCTGTGGAAGGAGGACTCGTCGATGTATACAATCTCGCGGCCTGCGTGCATCCATCTCGTGATACTCTGAGAGTGCTCCTGCTGCTTGTCTTGGAGCTCGCGCTCCCTCTGGCCCTTGTGGATGTAAGTGTATGAGCTGGATCGGTAGTAAACCTCGTTGCGACGGAAGAGCTTGGCCAGCGTGGCCGGGCAGACGAGAGGGGCCCCAAAGTGCTCGTGGTAGTAGTGAGTCCGCTCCCTCAAGCTCATGTGGGCGGTCTCGCTGAGATGCTTCGCCGCGGTGATGCGCTCCTCGATCGCTGAGGGAATCTTCCTCTGGCCTCTGCAGTTCTACCTCCTCGACTCATAGATAAAATCGTTGCGGCGCCACCGCTGGACGATCATGGCCACCGTGCTCGACTTGATTCCCGTGGCCTTGGCGACTTGGTTGTAGCTCATAAGGATCCGATCGTCGTTGCTCAAAGTGCCATATCGGAGCAAGATGGCAAGAAGTTGCTGGTCTGTTGATAGCGTGACCCTGGTCCTGAGCTTGGGCCGAATAGTTTTCTTGCATCTCTGGATAAGAGGTGCCTCACTCAAGCTCTCCAGGTAAGGGATGAGGTTTTGATTCGGAATGTAGTGGAATGGCCTCCGAACTAATGCAGGGTCCAAGTCATCCTGAAGATATTCGTGGAGCTTCCTCTTGCGTTTTCTTGGAACCGTCTCCTCCATTTGTAACTTTATAAGTATCGAGACTGAATTAATTCACACTTATGATTACTTACTCAATACTCCTATAAATGAGCTATTAGTTTCAAAAATTATGAATGCAACCATAATATAAAGAGATTACATAAAATTAAAGAGAAGCCATAATCCATGAATGATATAAAATTTTGCTGCAGTATATATTCCTTAGCTCTAATGATAGACTTTTATCATCTCTCATTTTATAGGCTGAGAGTATTCATTATTATAATCACCTCTCTTAGGTGAGTTCAATCACTTGAATGACCCTTGCTTAGCTGACCCCTCCTTTCCAATACCACTTGGGTTTCTGAGTTGGAAGCTCTGAGTTCTGTTTCTTCTCAATCCGAGAACGCTAGGTTGGTCATCAAGAGGGTAAAATAATGATCACAATTTACTACGATATACTATAATTAGGATTCTTTTGCTTCTTTCCGAACTAGGGGCACCATTCGTCAGGGACAAATTTGAAAATGAAAGCAACAATCCAAGTAGTGAAGCCAAGTCCGATTGCGATGATCCAGTGGGAATAGTGAAGTCCATAGGGGCTGACCTTAAGAGCGGTACTTCCGAGTTCAGTAATGATTGCTTGACCTCCGAAGATGATCAGGAAGATAATACAGTTAGTCAATTAATTTTTTCTTAACTGTTAACTATTAACATATGTTAAAGATTCTTTGAACTGTATAAAAAAAATATGCAGTAGGTTGAGTTGTTGAAGATTAAATATAATACTTGCAAAATATATAAGATACCAGAGAAGATATTCTTCTCGTCGTTGATGACTCTGCAGTTGATCATGTTGAAGATCTACATTACCACAAAGATATTGAACACATTTGATTCTAAAATTAATTTTTCCTATTTTTCATGAAAATAACTTTTCTTGCAAGTCTTTTAATTTATTAAACATTTCAATTTTGAATTTTATTATAAAATAATGAAATAATTGATATTTAAATTTGTCATGTGTCTGCTTGTTCCTTCAGTGGGTTATTTAAGACTCCAAAGTTATTACAAACCTAAATTAACAATACCCATACACACTCTGTTCGAAAAATGAGAAGGGAATCTAACGATCTCAAGCTAATAGATATTATAATGCTATTGATTCATATCGCAATCCTCCGGTCCTTTTGAATGCATTATCAGCAGCAGAAGTTGAGGTAGAGCACTTCCTCAAATTTGAAGAAGGTCTCAAGCGTTTTTTACCCCAAAAGCTTATTAATAACTTCTTTACGCAAGCACTCATTCTCTGATCAGCTATAGCTATCTTGAAATAATTCAAAACTTGCCCAAATACCTCATTTGGTATTCTGTTTATTTTTAGATTCATATTTTAGAAAATATAATAATTATCATTTGAATAAAAAAATGGCATAATTTATTATTATTTGCTAAACTGATTGTCTATTTTTTCCTAAAATAAATGATAGTGAATTAAGTACAATATTTTTTTAAAATCTCGTTGAAAATTTTTAAAAAGTTCTGATCCGTCCCAATCAGTAACTCTTCCAGGGTAAACGTATGGCTTATTGGGTCTGTCGTATCTGTACTTTTCAATGGGCTCGGGATAGAAATACTCTCCAGCGAACACGATAGCATACACAATGAGAATTTCGTAGATAGCCATTCCGAGTAAGTGCTTTACCATCTTTCTTGAAATGATGTACTCGTCTCTTCTGTAAGGAGGTCTATCCAATAATTCTGGCTTGGGTGGCTCAGTTGACATAAACAAATATGCCCCAAACTTTATTTTGCAAAACTACATATAGTAGTAATATTATTTTTTAAATTCTTAGAGGTACTTCATCTCTAAATATCATTTTATTCGGAATAATATTTTTTCTATTAAATAAAAACTAGCTGATGATATATTGATAGATTAGTTTCCTAGACTCTATATCCTAATTTTTAAAATAAACTCTATCCATTTAATTGCGCTAAAAGATTTTTGAATTCAGATAATCATTACAATTGAAAGTTTCCTCGAAAACCTAAATTAATAATTAAGGGGCAAAACTCCATGTTTGTTGGAATTTGATTTTTTATAATAAGAGATTTTATTAAGAATGTTGTAAGGTAGTATGAATTTAATTATTTTACTTGTTAAGAGAAAAAAATAAGACACATTAGCAAGAAGAGCTAGCCGAAGTCCATAATATAAAGTTTGACCCACAAAGAAAGTTGCACTGTTGGAGAGGTGATGTCTTAGCACACAGAACCCACGAATGACATGGAAGAGAGCGGTACATATACAAATGCAACTATATTAAGCAATTGAGGAGAAAGTTTTTTTTTTCAAGTATGAAGTTGTAGGTCCATCTGGCCCAAATAAGAAGAGAGAAAGGAACTCTTAAGAATCCCTATCATTTCATCAGATATTAGCAAAGATGACTTAAAGGCCGTCAGTATTAAGTTAGCCTTAATACTTTTCCTAAATCAAGTTCACTCCTACCTGTATTCGCACATAAGCTTTGTCTTCTTCTTCGTATCCACATCTCTTACAACTACTCAACTAAATTAAATACCTCTGTTATCGATAGCGTTTAATCAATGCCACTACAGAGTGAATGAAGAGCAGCGCTTTGCCTTATAGTGATACCCTTAACTAAGTGTCCAGTAAAGACTCAAATGCCGTTGAACTCTGGCGAGTATGGAACATGTTGAAAGAACAGGAGTTGATGTGTTCAACTCAGCGTATGCCTCCTTCGCTTCCTTTGTCTTGTTTACGTTTGAGGTTGTCAACGGAAAAAGTCTCCCCGCTGTATTCTTCCTTTTGAGCTTTTTTAAAGGGAACGCAACTATTTGCTCTGGGGTTTGATAGAGGGGAGGATAAAAGGGACATTTTTTCTAAGCCTGAGTTTTGGTTTCCCTTAAGTAACGCACTTTAGTTATATTTCTTTCTACTCGAAAAACCTTCTATTTATCGTGTTTCTTGTCCCCAATTCTTCTTCAATTAAAGGGTGTTGGTTTTAACACAGTTTTCGTCAGCACCATACAAACTTCACGCTATCCCTCTCACACCTGAGCAGCTTTTTTAAATATTTCGGGATTATTATAATAAAATGCTTATGAAGTCTATAACGCGCTTCCTCGATTCACATTTTTGTACTTTAAATGCCATTTAACGATAAATGTTTGCTCCCAGAAAAACGGAGAGATCTTGAGAAAAGGAAACTATTTAGGGAAGGGATCTTCGCGCGCTATCCAAACTGAAGTGCGCTTAGGGGCCCGAAGATTTTGAGGTTTCAATCAAATAATTTGATGTGCCCCGAAACTTAAAAGTGCGATGGGGGAAAACCAGCTGAAACTCCTAACTTTCTCATCTCAAAGTTTTAAAAAAGGGGGAATTAGGGCTCCCCTTAACCCTTTTTGGAATTAAAATTTTTTAAAAAGATTAACCCCTTTAAAGGGGATTCATCCCTAAAATTTTGGGGTTTAAAATGAAACTGAGAAAGGATGGATTTATGTAGTTATTTTTTTATAATTTCGCTTTGACCGGGATGAAAAAATAAAATCAACTTTTTCCAAAAAAATTTTTATTTAACTATTTGGTATTTTAAAGTTCACGGGGATTTGGAACTGTAAGAACTTTCTGATGTTGTCTAGATGTTACGACCCCACATGCAGGCCTTTACAATTGAAGCGAAGTTGTCGTCCATCACAATAATATCTGCTGCGTGCTTTGCCACGTCAGTTCCTGTGATTCCCATAGCGAATCCTACATCGGCTTTCTTAAGAGCAGGTGCATCGTTGGTTCCGTCTCCA
>JAJKFJ010022533.1:0-50395 GCA_027382625.1 Tetmemena sp. SeJ-2015
TTCGCACTCGTGTTTTCGATGAATAATATTATTGATAAAAAGGAATATTTTAAAAGAGATTGTCTCACATAATTTTGCATTAATTCCAATATCAAATTTAATGATAAAACTTTTTTAAAACTACAAAATTTTGAAATTTCTTTAAAAATTTTTAAAACAAATTAAAAAAATGCAATTTTCCATTCGAAAGTTTAATTAATTTGGGAATTATTTTAGCAAATTTTATATGGATATAAGAAACCTATTTGATATACTAAAACATTCATTTATAAAGGACAGTTCGAATTGTTAGGGCCTTAATTATTTTTCCTGAGCAAATTAGTTAGAGGCAGGCATCCATAAAAATATCTCTAATTTTATGCTATTTTCTTTGATTAAAAACTTTTGAAAAAATTTTAAAAATTAAAAAAAAAATTATGAAGAATTAATTTTGAGTTAAAAAAGAAAAATCAAGTTATCTAGAGTCGATAAATTAAATACAAAGCATTTTAAATAAATTCAAAGGTTTTAAGATTAGGATTAGAGCATTTTATTATTATTGGCTTGCTATTTAAACCCACCTGTCCCTCATAAATAGGGGGCCATGGGTTTCCCTCAAAATGCCATCCCGGTACTCTTAGACGTACTGACACTGCCCAGGGGCCCCAGCGATACCCGAAGGGACGCTCCCATTCACTGCACAGGGAAATGGACCCCGTTAAAACCCACCTGCTGAGGGGGGCTGCCCGCGCACTGGGGGGTTCGGGCGCCATCCCTGGGGTCAGTAGACTGGTCAAAAGAGGCGTGCCTCTGCCCCCGGTGTCTGATTCAGGTCCCTCATAGGGGTAGTCAAAGGTGGCCGCTGTCATGTCGTCTGATGGTGATGCAATTTTCATAGTAATCTTTTTTCTGATTGTCTAGTAGCACTGAGGTGCCGTAGTCGGTCTCGTCTTTTTCTCCCACTCTTTTTTTATTTCCAAAGTCTTCCATTAGCAACCATTTTCCCTCGGAAGTCTATTTAAAATTTAAAACCCAAATTTTAAAATTTAAAATTAGAATTTTATATTAAAATTTTCCAGCTCAAATTCTTAGCGCTTATAGCCTAAGCTTATGATTAAAAAAATAATGTAGGAATAATTATAGAATGCACTTGAGGTTTATTTTACATGAAAAGAAATTGTGCAAAATTATAGATTTAATTATGGATATATGCCCTAAAAAATGAGTGAATTAATATTGACGAAATCAATGTATTTATCAATTAGTATAAGAGTTTTTAATACTAGAAATTGAGATTTTAAAAATATTTGGATTTTTCAAAATATTTAGAGATGTAATTTATGATTTCCTATTTAGCTTATGTTGAAATTAGAAAATCTGCTTGAGCCGAGTTAGTTTTTCACCTTTTGAGCACAAAGCACTATTGAAGCAATGAAACCAGATAAATACAAGGAGCAAAGATAGTTGTAAGTCAAATATTCTGATATTTATCTTTACTACTATCACTAGTTTTAATCTATTGGTTCTATTATTCTAAGAGTATATTTTTTTTAATTTAAAGCATATTCTTTTCTAAAAGGATTCACGAAAATCAGGAGAAGGAAGTAGTCGATAAAGAACATAAAATCTTGCTAAAAAACTTAAATAATTGATTATAAAAATTAAATTAATTTCTTAGCTATTCTTACTCGATTAACAAAAGCGCATATTTATAATTAAGTAAGAATTGACTTTATTAAAAAATTATCTTTTATTATAGGTAAAATACGTTTATGTGATCGCTGGTTGAGAGAACCTAATTCAAAACAAATTAAAGAGATTTATTACTTGTTTATTATTTAGCTATTTAATTTCATTATCAAAATGGAAAGAATCAGGGTTTAGTGCAATGATAGAAATACGCACTGATATGAAAAGATAACAGCAACTCTTCTAAATAAAACTACAATGGAAATACTTCAAAAATGTTAAGTTCAAGAAAGATAACATCTTCAGTGTAAGTAATATAAAAGACTTATCTATAGCCATTGATGTTTAATTAAAAGCTTCTTTTAGATGATTGATTTCAGAAGGAGATACTACTTTAGGATGACTTGGAAATATCATCGAAGTCAACGGATTTCAAACAAATTCTAAATAAAGTAAACCGCTTTCTATTCGTAGAGTAGTCGTCTTCTGTAGTTATATTAAAGCAATTGTTTATTTTTGTATTTCGTTCTCTCAGTCATCGATCACATAAACGTATTTGACCTATATTGGAGAAATTAATATTGACAAAATGGCATTGATTTCGTAAAATTCTAAAATAAATACAAGTCTATTTTCTTTCTGTTGTTGATGCGAGGCCTAGTTTCTTAGTCTACCTATTTTAAAAGACTGCCAGTTTGAAAATTTTACTTTATTTTAAAAATTAGGAGATTAGTATTCAAAAACAATTTAGCAAAGCTAAAGGTTTCATTGTATGTAGAATAAATTTTTAAAAATTATAATTCTGAATATAGAAAAGTTTTTGAAAAAGTTTAAAATTAAGAAATCATTGTCAAAATTTGACTTTAAAAAGCTAAAAACATCTCGTTAAGTAAAATCCATTCTGATGTAGTAAATTTAGGTGGTTTTTACACTCAGAAGGGAGTTTTACTTCAACGGATTTTTTTAGCAAATTTTAATGTCAAATTTTGAGCAAGTTTTCTTTTTTCAAACTTTTTCAAAAACTTTTCTATTTCAGATATTATATTTTTTAAAGAAGTTTTTTTCTAATAAATAAAACCCTTTTAGCTTTGCAAATTGTTATTTGAATACATAATCTCCTAATTTAAATATAAAGTAAAATTTTCAAACTGGCAGTCTTTTAAAATAGGTAGACTAAGAAACTAGGCCTCGCATCAACAACAGAAAAAAAAGTTTATTTATTTTAAATTTTAAAAATTTTTTTTAATTTAAAAATTTTAAAAAGCAATTTTTTATTTAAAAAATTTTAGCTAAAATTTAAATAACTGTTTTTTAAAAAAGAACAAAATTTTCTTAAAAAAAAGACTTTAATTAAAAAAATTTTCGCTTGCATATACTTCTTTAAAATTACAAATTTTACAAATTCTTACTATCCACTATATTAAATATCACTTTAAAAGTTAAATTAAATAAGAAAATTAAAATTAAATTAATATAAAATAAGGAATCATTTAATTTTGCCATAAGAAATGAGATAAAGCTTTCGTTCTGAGGGTATTATTTTCTTGTTTAATTTTTTTGTAGTTTACTATGCTTATGAAGATCTTTTCAAAAAGATTAAAACTCTTTATTAAAATGTTATGAAATTACAAAAACTTGAATCTAAGCTCTTAAAAATCTCCAAAAGAACAACCTAAATGATGAAAGATTATTAAATTTAATGCTTAAAAGAATGATAATGTTTATTAGCTTCACATTTAAATAAACAAATCTTTAAAAACTAAACTTATTTGTTTAATTTAATTTCCTTTTAATTTTAACAAATAGATAAATTTAAATTAATTAAACCAGGATTAAATATTTACTTATTTTTAAAAATTTTTTAAAAAAAAAAATAATGATTTAATGAGATACAAGATTAGTTAGAAAAGGGAAATAAGAGGAAAATTTACCTAGAAAAAATGGCCAAAAAAATTAATTTTTTAAAGGAAAAATCCCATCGACAGAGCTTTTAATAAATATATAAATTTTTAAAAGAATTTCTAAACTATTATAATTAAGAGTTAAAACAATATTGGATTGGCTTAAATAATAAAATGGGAATTGCATCTTCGTGTTGAAATACACAAAATCTTTAAACCAGTAGGTTATTCGAAAGCCAATAATAGACTAATTTGGTTTATTCTTTAATGATCTTCACAACTCCTCTCAGTTTGGAAATATGATTTTGGCACTCTTCATCAACATAATATCTAGCACGCCCAAGCATGTGTCGCTTATATATTGTACTGAGCTCCCACACATAAGTTGCAAAGATATAAATTCTTTCAATTTTATGCTGAATCGAATGCTATACTCCTTATTTATATTATTCATACTTAAATTGACACTAATTTATTTTAATTTATAAAATAAATTATACAATTTTTTTAATTCTAATTTCCAATTATTTATCAGCTAAATTTATAATCTAAATATCTTATTTTTTCTTTGAATGAATAAAATTATTAATCATTTGGCAAAATGTAAATTAGATTTAGTTGTTTTAAATAATAAATAAATGGCAATAAATGATAATTTCTCTAGACCAGGGTGGAGTCCTTCAAGTTAATAAATTTGTTTAATAATGAAATAAGTTAACCTCCAGAGAAATCTTTGAATTAAAGTACTTCCAAGAGTTCCTTGATAACATTGAAAGCAGAACTTCTATATATTTTTAATTCCTGCGATCTCACCACAATTGCAAGCGAACAAAAAATTCTATCATTTGTAATTTAGCGCATACAAATCTATGACTACTGAAAACTAGGATCTTAAAAATTAATAGCTTTAATTAAATACTCTTATTGAAGCTGTTTCTGATTACGAAATCAAAGAATTGCCCATTTAATATTACAAATTTATTCATTGACATCATCGTAGATTCTATCACTATCACCATCCCAGGTGCTGAATGTAATATTTCAACAAATTAATGATAAATAATTATTATAAATGCGTCTTGATTGGACCTGATCTACTTACAAAAACTTTAAAGATATTAATAGATCTAGTTTCTAGATTCTACGACCTCTTAGAAAATTAAAATGATCATATAATTACTCTAAGGAACTATCTTGGTATTCAAGGAGCCAGCAATATAAAAGTTATTAAGATAGCAAAGGTGGCACAAACTGTGATTTCCACTAGCAGCTGCGCCAATTCTCTATGCTCTCCTTCCACTTCTGTTACCTTCACTGCTTCAAACTATCTCTTGGATCGTACTACTGTTGCCACTTCTGCTTCCGGTGGCTATAGAGCTACTATCCTTAAAATATATCAATCATTTTTATCATAAAAAATAATGAAACTATAAACTCTAATTATAATATTCTCAAGATAGTATGCATGGTACTATGTGGATTAAACATGATATCCTTTAACCCATTATATCCCATTTCTTAAAATCTTTAAAAGCATATTATAAAAAATATGGGGCTAATTAAAGCCTCTTAGATAACTTAGATGAGCTACAATATTTGGTAACATGACAAATTAGCATTAGTTTAGAGATCTTTACAAGCCATTCAATTATTTCCTATCTTAATAAATATAATTTACCATCTATAAATATTTAATAATTCTTAAAAACTAAAAAAGGTTCATGGAAGAAGCATTTCTAGAACATGAAAAATTTTATAAGATTTTATAAATGACAATTAAAAAATAGGGCTAAAAATTTTTATTCTAAGTCAGCAGATTTAGGCCAGAAATCCCCAATGAAATTATTATTTTAAGCTGTATAAATAAATATTTAAATAATATTTTTTAAATTTATAATCAATTTTTTTGCAAGTAAAGACTAAGATTGCAATTTCATAGTAGATTTTTAAATCTTGTTTATAATCGAAATAATAAATTATAAAATCTTACTGTACATAAAGGGCCCCCCTCAAGATTTATATTTTAAGTGGTTAATGAATCAGTTTTATGCTAAATACTAGTCTAAAGGCTTTTTTTAAAAAAATAATTATTGTTCAACTATCCAGGACTAGATAATTTTCCTTTTTAATAAACTTTATCGTTTACAATTATATTTCATTAAGCTAGAAGAGAAAGAGCATAATCGTACTTTATTTAACTACAGTATTAATTAAGTCCAAGAGTGGCATTATCCATATTTTGATTATTTTTTTAATTATACTATTATTTTGCTTTTTAATTCCTGCTATAAATTGTATAATAAAAATTATGTTAATCCTCGTGACCAAGAGCAATCTTTAATATAAAATTTAATTATCCCTCTAATGCCAATAACTTCTACTTAAATATGTTTAATAATTAAAGTAATTTTATTTTAACATGAAAAAAACTCAAATTAAGGAAATAAAATATAAATAAGCAAAATTTTATATTTTAAATCGAACATTGATTAACGCAATTAAATATTTTTCTTTAATTTTATATAATAAATGAAATAAAAATTCAAAAAACATTTTATAAAGTTTTTGACGTGAAGAGAAAAATCCGATATCTTGCTCAGATTTAAATAAGGCACACCAATTAACGCCTTTTATTTGCAATGCTGTAAAATTACATTAGGTTAATTATACTCTGAAAGAAAAAAAGTTTAGAAAAGGGAGACTAACCTTATTTATTAATCCTGTGATCTGTACTCCTCCTTAACTAAACAATCTCCAACTGACAAACTAATACTCTTAAAAGGGGATAGCTTAATGAACAAGGTCATAATATAATACCCATCTAATCTCCAAACCTCTCGTCATGCTAATTTTATTACAATTTCATGAGTCCATAAGTTTAACTTTCTAATTTAAGTTTTTTTTTATAAAAGTAATTAAAGGCAAAAATATTGAGGCACAAGAAAATCATACAGGATGAAAAATATAAAATACATCATCTTTATTAAGAAATTACTGTATATTAATTTTTCAGATATATCAATCTGAATGAAAACAATTTATAAATCTATTATAAAACTATAAGAGCTTTATCGTAAATTTTTTCTTTCTCTAATTTAACAGTTGTTTATTACTTTTTCTTGATGATAATATGGGGTTTCAGTAGATAGTAATAAAATGGAAAGATTACATAATTACAGTACCTCTCTCTCAACGTATCAGCCTCCTTTTTACTAAATTGACTATTCACAGTTCTCTATGAATAGAGATTACTATTTTATCCAAGGCAAATCTGGAAAGACTCCAGCAACTATCTAAGAATTTTTTTGAAGAACAAAGGGGAGTACTAGAACATTGACCCTGACGCGCTTTCGAACTTGTACAATAGTGTCAATAGTAAACTGGCTCTGCGTGATTTCAAAGGGACTGTGTTCGCAACTCTCTTTTTCATAGAGGAGCTTGTGAATTACCTAAACTGCTACATCCTTTTTCAAATAGTAACGCGGTTAAGATTTAAGGGCTGGGCTTTGGAGTTGCTGCAAGACGAGGTGTAATACATGAGGTGGCAGGAATATTATAACTACAATAGCATGACTCTTGTGGCTCGGCTGAACGATGCGTCTGGTTGAGATGTCTTATTCATAAAATGGGTTTTACTCTTAATAACGAACTTTGGTTCAAAAGACTTGGCTGGCAAGGATGAAAGGTAATGTGTGATTAGATAGTGAACAGGTTAGTGTACGATCCAGATCGAAGAATTTATAAAGATGAATTCAAGCCAATTCGCACCAACGACCTTGCCAATTCGCTCTAATATCATGGAGTTATAAATCAAACGCTTAACAGTTAGGAGGTCTTCTCCTAAGGAGTTAATATTGATGTCTTAGAGAGTACCCGGCTGCGAGCATTATAAGGAGGGCTCTACTAAAATCGTCTAACTTAAAAGTGTAATATGATCGTTGGCAACCTGGCAAAGGTAGCGGCAGCAACTTAAAGAAAATAATCATTGTCGGCTTATAATAAAGCGAAAGAAGATGGGGTTTGATATAACTAAACTAAGACTGTCAAAGGATTAAAGCAAAGGCAATTTTGGCCTCGATAAGTGTTCACGGAGAAAGCTAAGTGTAGCGTTTACAACAAGATTTGTTGTTTCAAGGGATTATAGAAAATGAAGCATAAATCAGGAAGTCACTGGTGCAGGTCAAACAGAGCATTAGGAAAGAGCAGGATAGAAGGAGGAGGTAGCGTACCAGAGGTGCTATGGAGGGCAATGTCAAGTGTATTCATAAATAAAGCTCCGTTCTTTTCAGGGTACTTTCAAATCATCTGTACAAGATTTTTGCGAATTTTGAGGTCGTTAGTACTAATTGATTAGATTCCTTTATGTACTTTTAATTGCTAAGAGTTTTTTTTACCTTTAGAGCCAAAAGAGCAGATAAATAACGAGGAAGCACACACTGCATTATGAGTGATATCTTTATTTAAAACCATCTGAAAGCTTCTTGAAGGGATCAGAAAAGTAAATGTTTAAAAATGCTGAAAAAATAGAGAAAAGAGAAATAGCCTCACGAGAGAGCAATGTAACAAGATTTTAAATTGGTAGGATGCATTGTATAGAATTTAAGATAAATCAAACTCAAAGGACTTAAAAGATAATCTCACATGCCCATTAAAACTTGTGGTTATATAAAAGTATATTAGAGTAGCAAAACCTAATTACTACAAGGAGTAAAAAATGACAGTTATTATAGAGGAAAGATATTCACAATAAAGCATTCGATTTCATTCTATAGTTGAGTCTTAAGAGAATCTCTAGCATAAATTTTATGTAATATTCTTGTAACACTACTTTCAGCTTATAAAAATGGTGAGAAATGCTTTTTTTACTACAATTATTCCTTTATAAAAATACTAATAAGGTACCCCTGTATTATTTTAATGACGCTTTCATCAACTGAAATTTAAATTTATTTTATTTATCAAGGATTAATTTTTGAAATTTTAATACAAAAATTTCATAAGTATTTTAATTAAAAAAATGATTAAATATAGTAGGAATTTTAATTAAAATCGGTGATTGATTAAATTAATAAATGGAGAGCTGCAAAATGGTGACAATTGAAATCGTAGATTAACCCCATGATCTGCAGCTTGTTCGATAGAGAATCAAAAATTAATATGAGTTTCTTCTTTAATCATCTTCGTAGCATCTCACTGAAGTGAGATATGACTCACGCACTCTTCCTCATCCTCTTCATCATCTTTATCATAACTTGTGTCGCTTATAACTTCTTACTGAGCGCTCCCACACAAAAGTTGCAAGGATAAAAAGTTCTAAGAATTTGATGCCGAATCGAATGGTGTAATTATTTAAATTAGACACACTTCAACTGCCACTCATTTAATCCATTTTAATTTAATATCTTATTTAATTCTCTTTTTTATTAAATTCTCAGCTATAATAAAACGATAAACTATAAACCTAAATCTTAATTTGTAAAATATTGATTGCTACTCATTATTAATTCGCTCATAGCCTTTAATCATATAAGAAATATAATTAAAATTAATTTGCGTCTGGGCTTTCACGTGACATGGCACAACTGATCAAGGAGTTACGCCTGTGAATTAACTTTAAATCGATTAAGTTATTATATGCCCTATTAGGGGTTCACTTAATTCCTAATTAATAATTAATTAAAATTAATTTAATATTTCTTATAATTAATTCTATGACATCTTCATGACTGATCAGAGTAATCCACAATATATCGAGAAGTATCAATCTCCAAGGCTCTTACCATTTAATAACACATAATTTGAATTAAATTATTTTTACCAAGACCGGAGAAAGACTCAGTTTTACAAATTTAATTTTTTAAATAAGGAAATTAAATATGTTAATTAAAAATAATTAAAACAGAGAATCAGACCAGACTTCCAAGAGTTTATTCTTTAAATTTTGGAGACAAAAATCTCACATTGAAAGAGGAAAGAGTTTTCACTGTGACTAAGGTTGCAAAAATTAAAAGATATATTAATTAAAATAATAACTGATCAGATATTCCTTGAGAATTTGATTGACTACTCTGATCTCAGAGAAATTATGCCTTTACAATTATGATTAATTTGAATAGCCCTTGTGGTCCACTGTTCCTCTCTTTTCTATTTAATTATTTTCTAACTTGACTGTTACTGAGGGCTTCCAAGGCAGCCTTGAATACGTGCTTGTTGCAAGTGCTCTCAGACACCAAGTCTTCCAATCTAAGGCTTACTCGGTTCTAGGAAACGACATGGACTTCTTCTATATATTATTCTAAGAATTATTTGTTTAACAAACCTAAATATAATTTATTAAGGAATGGGAGGTACAGTAAAATTATTATAATGAGTTATATAATGAAAACCCATGTTTGCTATCTAATATTGATCCTTAATTCAATTATTGCAGTTGAAAAGGACAATTCAAACATATATTACTTCAAATTAGAATTCTATGTTAATCAGTAAAAGCTTAGTTATTCACTATTGCCAAATAAACTTCAAGCGCAATTTTAAATATTGCAGCTTTTATATTATTTAAATTTAAACCATCATGAATGGATTGATGCTGTTACGGAGTTCATAGCTAAAGTTTATTATGTTTTCAATATAAAAGCTGCAATATAGGGTGAATATGAATATATGATAGAGGGTAAGCAAAACCTAATGAAGATAGAAAACAGGAGAAAAGTGATATATATTAAATTAGAGATAAAACATTATGTTTTTAAATTTAATGAGGGAGTCAGCTAAAGAACATCTATAGTTTGCATTTATAACTCCATCAGTATCGGTTTTCAGTTTTAGTGTCTTTGCTTTGAGTAGTTATTTTAGTAGGGTGAGGGTAGGCTCCTTTTGGATGTTGAAGTCAGAGAGGGTTCTGCTTGTCCTTGTTGAAGATCTTGTTGTGGATGTTGCTCAAAAGTACGGAAGCATACTTTAGTATTTCTTTGAGCATGCTAGCGAAGATGAGTCTCTGTTGATCGGGAGGGATACCCTCGTTACTTTGGATGCTTGCCTCCTCAGTTGTCACCCTCAAGTTTTAGAGGTTAAGCTTGTTGTTGTAGATGTAGTTGTGGTTGTTGTAGTTGATGTATTGTTGAAGTAGACATTTAAATTAAAAAACTCTATATTTAGAGAGTAATATAATATCAGTCACACAACAAGGAAACAAACTCAATGTATTTCTAACTTAAACCAATCCATGATCATGTATTCATATTCAACCTATATTTAAAATTGCGTTTGAAGTTTATTTGGCAATAGTGAATAAATAACCTCTAACCTTTTTCTGATTAACATAGAACTCTAATTTGGTGTAATAGATGTCTGAATTGTCCTTTTTAACTGGAATAGTTGAATTAAGGAGCAATATTAGCTAGCAAACATGGGTTTTCATTATATAATTCATTATAAAATTTTACTGTCAAGAAGGGCTATCCAAAGAAATTATTTAAGTTGAGTTCTAATATGTCCAAGCTAAATATTTCTCAATTTAATATAATTAATGACAATTTAACCTTTTTTTAATTTAAAATTTGTTTTTTAAAACCATAGAATTAAGATTAAAGATAGATAATATTGCTGGTCATATCTCATATTAAGTATAGGCTTAATCAAATTTAAAAAAATAAGATTCTTTTAAATTATATTCTTATATAACTAAATGCAGATTAATTCGTATTTCTCATTATAGCTGACAGTATTTTAAAGAATTCACTTATTATTGAAATATTCTTAAATTGAAATATGACTTTCTTATAATTAAATTTGAATAGGAATATTGAAATAAGTTCTTCGATTACTTCACCAAGGCTCTTCCCAATAACTTATAAGACTCAGTCAAATGTTTGGATACAACTTCCAGAGAACTGAGCGCAATCTATTATCTTATTTATTAAAATATATTAATATATAAAGAAGTATAGTGAACGCTAATCCTGTATTCTCAGAGACTGATATTATGTAAAAATAAATTAATTTAATAGATATCAGAAACTACATTGAAGATGGATCTATTGAGGACAACATTAAACCATATTTCTTATAATTTAATGCTAAAATAATTAAACTCTCAAACTAAAGAAACAATTTTATAGTATTTAATTACCATTTATTAAAAATATTAATTTTTAGTTTTTAATTGAAAATTTATATTGTACTTTTTACAGATTTTAAATTAGAAAGTTAAAATTTTACATTCAGGTTTTCGCAACCAACATTGGTTTTTAGTTGTGATTGAGGAATATCGACCGTTACCCTGCATGTTTCCTCCAACTTCTATCTTGTTTATCAATCAATATATTTTTAAAATAGTAAAATGGGCTGTATTTACCTTTGAACAAATTCTTAAAATATATTATTTTGGAAGTAATTAAATGTTTAAATAATGAAAAATGCCAAATTCTCTAAAAGTATTATATAATTGCTATAAAGAAACCCAAACTTGAAGTTAGAATACTCTATCTTAATAAAATAAGGAAAATTAAAATGGGGGTTTGATATTTAATTGTCAAACAGCTAATGACAGCAATAATTATTTTGAGTTGATAAACAGTTCTCTAATTTTCATTGTGTTAGCAAATAAATTAAAAATTAATAAGGAATAACATATATATTTGTTTTTAAAATAAGATTAATGTTTTTTAGGGTTTGATTACTCCTCTTGATGGTATATTTTTAAGATAAAAAATAATTATATGTTTTAAAGCAATAAATTTGAGAATAGCCAGTACGCTTACAATGGAACGATCGTGAACCCTGAGTTCCTTCAAAGCACTAATGTGGCCATTAGCTCTTACTCTTGGACTGCCAACAGATTAAATTAATTTAAGAGGAGCAAGCTACAACTCTGCCACCTACAACAGATTCTTATAAAGCTATCAAGCAGAGACTCTTTACTTCGCAAGCAATTTAAATTGCAAACACTTAAATAAAAAGAGTTAATAAATATTAGAAAGAATGTGCTAACTGGTGTTAACGGTGCTTTGACTGTAAACTTCGATACCAGTGACACTCCAGGTAATATATTTTATATAGGTGACTACTAGGTTTACATTTACGAGTACGGAAATGATGGTTACACCATTTACACTAATTATATTAACAATTCTTTTTATTTCAGAAATATTTTTTGAAGGCTAATATAGAAATGTATAGGAAACAAGCTTTTTTAAATTATACAATGATATGCTAATAAAATATATATATTAATATCTTTGAATATGAACTTTTTCCAATTCTCAATCTAAGATATAATTTAAAAATCTAAATGAAAAATAATAAGTTTACTAACTTTTTTCTTTAGCTTGGTGAAATTTCGAAATATATGGGCTTGGTTGAATAATTTTAATTTATAAATTAAAATTTAAGCTAGTAAAGGAAATCAATATATTATAATTTAAATTTTTAAAGATATTTTTTTATAATTATTCTCAATTCAGCTACGCTTTTGCAAAAATCTCATATTACTTTTGTAAAACAGGACTAAATTATAATCTGCTACCAGAATTACAAAACCTTGATATGAATCTTTGAATAATAGTGTAAAGAGTTATAATAACTATTTTATTGTTATTTTAAAGCTGGCTTACTAGCCAGCATTGGAAACGGGGGCTGCCAGTACCATATTATTGATATAAAAGTGGACATGTTTGTTATAGTCAGGGATTCTATTTTAAATTATTAATAATTAATTTAATTAAACAAGGGTTACCGCTCTTAATTAAAAAATAGGAATGCATCTCTGATTAATCGTAAATTTAGTTAACTCTTTCTACTGCAACTAGTACAGCTATAGATACTCCTTCTTTAAGTCTAAAACAAGTAAGTAAACTTAAATGTAATGCTAGGATAAGCTTATTCTATTTTCTAAATTAAATTCAATCTTAATCAATAATTTCAATTATTAAAAGCATTTTATAAGTAACAAAAATATTCATTAAATCATCCTTAGATATTTTAAACATCAAATGACAAGGCCCAATGACTTCCCTTTAATTTATTAATTTTAATTATCCTTTCAATTTTTCATTAAAACTTTAAGCTATAATATTTTGTTTGAACCATGGGAATTTATCCTTTCAGAGTGCTTCCAGCCATTGACTTCGACTATAAATGTAAATAATTAAAAACTTTGAAGTTCCCAAGTTTATGGGTGTGGGAGATAAAGTTAACATCTTATTATTTATTTTTAAATTATTATCACGATGAAAATTGTTAACGGTATGAAGCAATCAATCTTCAAAATCACTCCTTCTCTCGCTACCTCAACTTGCGCTTCAGCAAACTTCGCCTACACCAAATGGGCCAAGGTCAACAACAAATGGACCGGCACTCACACTATATTAAAATTTAAAAACAATTTTAGGGCATTTTAAAAAAATAATTTAATATGCAAAATAAATAATAATTTAAGGTATCTATTTGAGATTGCTATATCAATTATTTTGCATGTAGACATTTTTCATATAAAAATCATGGCAATATTTTAGAATAATAGAATTGTTTAAGAAATGATCGGATAAATCTTAATCTAAAAGGTCCTAATGTCTTTTACTATGCTATGCAGCATGAATAAATATCGATATTTCAGCTTGATTTAAAAATGTCAAGAGTTGCATAAGTTAAAATAATGCAAAAATTGCATGTGGTTTAACCGAATAATATCATATGAGAAATTCATAATATATTCCTAACAGCTTTTTATTACATCTACACCCATATTATCTTTACTATTTATTAACGATCAACACTCCCTGTGGGCCCTACTCTTTGAAGGGAAGAATGATGACTAATCCAGGGAAAAGGGTCTAACACTGAGAGTTAATATTTAATAATCCTCATTTATAGCAAATCAAATGACTGCCAATATTTATCAGTTTTAATTTTTTTGACGACGTCTGAAACGTGAAAGTATTATTTTGAATAGTATTCGTGAGCAGAGATATCTAGAAATTAACATTTACTTAGAGACTATGATAGCTAAAATAGCTCTTTAAAACAGGTACGAAATTTTTTTCAAAAGAAACAATGAAATTCACTGATTAGCATTAAGGAGATTCATATTTATGATTTATTATTATTATGCTTGAGTATAACCTAAGGTAATTAGTTCATAATAATGTTTAATCTAGAATGAATCAATTAAAATTACTAAACTTTAAAGTGACAACATTAATAACCTGAAAATTTAGAGTATGTATCTATACAAAAAATAGTTTCTTATCTATTTTAAATTTCTTAAAATTTTAGACTTTAGAATTTCATAATTTGGGTTTATAAAACACTTTTTTGCTCTTTTTAAAGGAATAATTAAATTTTAACAGAAATTGAAAAAAATTTAAAGGAAAAAAAAGGAAAAACAATCCAAAAATTAAAAATTTTTTACTCCTTTTAAAGTTGTTTATTTTATTCCTCCTAAAAAAAAAAATCTTTAATTATATCTGAGAATAAATATTTCTAATCTCTGAAAATTAACTGTTTTTATAATTTTATTTAAATTTAGCATTTTTTTACCTTTTTAAAAACCCTAAAAATACTCTAGAGAATCTAAAAGAAAATATATTTCAAAACAAGCTAATTCTCATCAAATTTCTTCTCATTTCTAATAATTTTATCCTTTATATTTAAATAATGTCTTCCTTTCTTTAATTTTCTCTATCTCTCTAAATAAATGCAATTTTACATAATCTTCTCTTAAATCCCGAACTAGCTGCTAGATATAGATAAAATTTAATTAATAGATTTTAATGAAAATATATGTATTATTTTGATGAAAAATCAATTTTAGCTTAGAATTTAATAAAAAAATAATTAAATTAATAAATAAACTAATAAATTATAATTCCTAGGCAGTTTAATTGCGAGATATTGGGCTGAAATTATAATCATTCTATTAAGCATTTAATTATAAGGTGCTATCCTTGCAACTTCTTCGTAGGGGGGGCTGTGTAAAAATTTACATCAGTCTAATGCTTTTGAACTTGGTTAATTTTTTGGCTGGGAGTTTGTGACATCAAAATCTCTTCATACAGCTCCTATCGTATTAACAGTAGAACAAACTATAGTTAAAATTTAAGTGAAAATCGGAATTAAGTTAAAATAATAAATATATAGTTGCAAAATGTTGGCCTTTGATCTTTAGATACTAGTTCACAATAAGGGGCTTTATCGATTGCTTATTGAATGATAATATGAGTTTGTTCTACCACCATTACGATATGAGTCTCCTACGAAGAGAATTTGATGTCACAAACTCCGAACCAAGAAAATAGCCAAGTTCAAAAATTTATGACCGTGGTAACTCGCTTCACACTCCTCCTACGAAGAAGTTGCAATAATGAAAGTTGCTTTTAATTTAATGCTTTATCGAATGGTAATAATTTTTACCCAAAAGTTTAAACTTCAACTGCCACCAATTTTGATAGTTTAATTTAATATTTAAATTTAATTGTCCTTTTTATTAAATTCCCTCCTATATTCTTATAATTTAAGGAGCCATCGAACGAGTCCCATATTGAGCTACTTTGTTGAATTTACGGCCTATTTAAACCTTTAATTTTTTTAAAATTTTATTTTAAAAATTTTTTTTAATTTAAACCTAATCTTTTGGGGGAATTTTTAAATTTTAAAAAAAACATTATTCATTGTTTTTAGTTAGTAAAATTTTAGAAGTTATTCCTTTTATAAACCCAAAATTATTAATCAAGTTTCTGACCTTTCAAAATTTTTCTTTTTAAAAAACTGTTTTCTTAAAAATTAAATTTTTTAAAAATTTTATTTAATAGTTAAAAGGGAAATTAAAAACCCCAACGGGCATATAATACTTAATCGATTTTAAAATAATTCACAGGGGAAAACCCCCCTTGATCATTTTTGCCCCGTCACCGCAAAGCCCATCTTCAGTTAGTTAGTATACGCCCCTACCTTTTTTTAGAGATGGAGGAGGATCTCACGTGGGATTTGCCCAATCTAGCTCCCTTGATGTCGACCGGAATCCACCGGTTTCCCCGAGGGCCCGCAAAAACCCCTTCATCTTTCAAACAATTCAGCAATAATTTCTTTAAAATTAGTTGTTCAACGAAATATATAAAATAAAAATTCACTTAAAATTAACAATAATTTTTTTTAAAAAAAAATCCAATATATAATTTATGAGACGTTATAAATTAAGATTTCAGTTTGAATTAACTAAATAAAAGCTTCGTATTATTAAATCTAACACTGATGTTTACAAGCTAGTTCCATTCAACATTACAGCTACTTTTTAAATTATATTTAAAATTACAAAATATTAAAATATTTTCGCATAAAAACAATAATTCACATGGAGAAAGTATTGGCCTGCTATTTTACATTATAAAAAGACGAGAAACATCCACTTTAGCTATCTAATATAACAATAGCACGGCGGGCTATTTATTAATAAATGAGATGCAGACAGACTTAGCGGTAAAAAGCTATTGTGCCTGCAATAACCAGTTAACAGCTTTAATAACGGTGTTCTTTACTAAATGATTTGCAATTATGAAAAACCTCACTACTAAATTTAACTCCTTGTATTAACTAAATCCTTAATTACTTTCAAATGATACTCTGAAAAACTCTATCTTTTAAAATATCTTTGAGGTAGAATGCATTGCATATTTTTAGAAGATGCACAATCCTTTAATTGTTCATCTATCTTACTCTTTTAGTCTCTCAACTATGATGTGGTATTTTTTAAGGAGGAATTGTTTTGAAGCTAGAATAAAAGCGTGGAAAAGTGCTTATTATAAATAGTCGCCTATTAAGTTATAGAGTAGTAAATAGGCTCTGAGCAAGTCTTAATAATCCTTTTTCTAGTGTCCCGTAGTAAATTTAGTTATCCTCTTGCTTAAAGTTTTCTAATTTACACTAGTGAAAGCTCCTTTATTTCCTTAATAACTTAAATATAAATTATTATTTATAGGATACTAGATTTATAAATAAATTTTATAAAGCTTAAAAATGAAACTATTATGAGCATTTAGTTTCCTAAAATATTTTCTAAAAATATTTAATTTCTAAACTTAACTGCAACTTTCTTTTAACATTCATAATCACTTGCTAATTTGAAAGTTTGGGGGGGGGGACGGAAGTGCACACCCACTTTTATGATCAAATTTATGAAAAAACATCATTTAGGCCAAAATCGTCTAAAAATGCCAAAAAATTAAGAATTTTTAGCTTCAAATTTTCATGAGGGTCAAAATTTATGATTTGAAATTTTATGAAATAACCTTAAAATTATTTCCGAGCTCTGTTTTACTCATGAATATAAAGTCTTATGAAGACACTAGAGTTAATATACATATTAATTATGATTCGCCCTTTAGTTTTTTAAATGCGATTTGGCTGTTTTATCAAATTCTTGCAATCTTAACTTGAATGTTATTTAGAGAAGAATCTTACAAGTTAAAATATAATAGCCAAGATCTCTATATCTGCAAATTGCATAAAATTACTGCTGCAAACTCATTGATAAAATCTATAACTTACTTTAGAGGATCTTAAAATTATATGTACAATTTTTAAGAATAATCATAATAATTCATAGCCCAAATAAGTTCTCAAATAATCCAGCTATCAAAGGGATTTACTATATAGCAGATAACCTCTTTAAAAATAACTTAATAGAAAGTAATGAAATGATACTGAGTTATTTTTGGGGAATAAAAAATAATCATAACATCAATCAGTTATCAATATTAAATTCAATAAATAATATTAATAGATCATACCATAAAAAAGTGAAATTCGTAAAAATGACCCTCTTGGAAATTTTAAAAGCCAGAATTACTTAATTTTTTGGCATTTTTAGCTGATTTTGACATCATATGGGCACTTTTATGGGCATTTGTTCATATTTAAGGGGGTTTGCACTTCCGTCCCCCCCCCCGAAAGTTTTAGTTATTTTTGTTTATATATAGGGCAGATATGAATAGGTGATTTAGGAAATAAATTTCTGAAAACAAACATTAAAACTTTTTTAGCTGATATTAATTTCATTCATCAATTAAAAAATATTTTATTGAAAACCGGTTTTGAGAGAAGGGAACTGTCGCAACAACTGGAGCCCAAGAAAATATTAAGATATTATAGATTTGTAGAGATACTCAAAGTAAATAGAAATAGAGGATTTCAACTATTAGAAAAGTTAACATATTTATTTATGATTTTAATCAAGATCTTGTAGAGTGAATGCATACTTGAATACAGTAAAAGAAGAGTTAAATGCAACTACTCAAATGAGAAACGAAATAAACTACCACATAGACTCAAAATTTAGAATTCAAGAAGAAAATGACCAATTAAGACGCATATACTTCTCAGTTTTGCAAGAAATAGAACGATAAATGTATTTTCTGAAATAATTTTTCACAATAGCCTAATGCTTTCATAGCCATTATTAGGATCTAACTCAATAAATATTTCAAAATTAGTATTGATGGTGTCAAAGTGAAATTCAAAAATAATGTTGAGATAGAGAGCGAAAGGTCTTAACTTAATCACCGCTATTTTATTATTAATAATTTTTAATTTTGAAATGGAAGGCAAGGCAGTTTAAGTAGACAAGAGTAAGACAAGCTAGCTTAGTGCGACCAAGGTAATTAGGTGTCTCATTAAAAAACTCTGCACTCCATTCTGTATAGCTCGTCATAGTTGTCATATCCATCTGATACCATGCACTTTATAATGTAATCACCGGCATTGTCGTTTTTGTCGGGGTTAGGTGTGGTGATCTCATAGTCATTTCCTCCTTGGTGACAACCAAATCTGAGTTTTTGAAAACTAGGCGCAATATTGTCTCAAGGTATCTCCATCAATGTCATTGTAGAAGTTGCTGAGAACTATCTCATCCATGGTCCAATGTGGAAATGTCCATTTGAGTAGCTTCCGAGATCTAGGAATTCACCAATAGCTAGTGCTGCGGTATGGTTTGCATTGGTGATGATCAAAGTTAGAGTCTTTGCAGTGGTCGTTCTTCTACTGGTCACCCCATTACACAAATTGATAAATTAGCTTAATTAATTAAAAACAGACATATATATCATTCAAATATAAAATTTTAACTACATTACTTTTGACTATCTCCCTAAAGACTTTAATAATTAAACTTATTACAAGATTTAATTTACAATACTTTTAACAATGCATCAAATTAAACATAATTCATTAGGTTTAACATATGTTTTAATTTAAATGAATTGAATATCTGAATAATCTAAGCAAATTGAATATAAAAATATAATTATAAAAGTTATGTATTTTATACTGATATTGATGATGCATGCACTCTTACTATAGCTCCAAATTTATAGAAAAATTCAATTTATTAAAATTATTGAAAACTTAATTTAATTAGTGTCCTCTTAATTAAGTTTTTCATATAAAAATTTAGCAAACTATGCTGTCTTGCTTTGAATCTTAAGATCTCGCATACTTTTAACATTTTTGAAAAAAAACTAATTTTCTCAATTAAAATTTACACCTCCTAAAAAACAGTAATAATAAAATAAGGTATTGCATGTCTGTTTGTCGAGCGACGATTAGAAAATTGTTAAGTAATAAAAAAAAATATAATTTTATAAATAGATAATATAATTTATGCTCATGCTTTACCGTTCATTATTAAAAACCGCCTTATAAAGTAAATATTTATCAATATCTCTTTCTTAAATATATTTTCGCAATCTAATTGACATCTACCGCCACTCCTTATACAGTGACAATTTTATTAAAGTTATTAAAAAGATTATTAAAAACTCCTAAATATTATAATATTAATAAATGGCTAAATTAATAATAATTATTTCATACATAATTTATTTATGACTAGGACTAAGACTGTCAGTATCCTTAATCCTATAATTTAAAATTCTATAATATATAAATCATTATTTAATATTTAATTTTAAAAAATGGATTAAAAATATATAATGAAAAAATGATAAATATTGATTGATAAAATTAGTTAAATAGTCTAAAAATACGATTGAAATAAATTGCAGCAGATAATTTAACTCCCCTTGATTAAAATTGGAGTTCATAAAATATTTTTAAAATGGAAAGATTTATAACTCAGAGATTGAGGAAGGCAAGAGTCACATCTACCACTTCTAAACATGTATTAAATTTATAAATTCATCTATAATCATCATTCAGAGTGCTTTAAGAATAATTGTTACTATTTATTAAAAAGACTGTATATAGACTTCCACTCTGGAGATGTGTATCATGATAAACCTATAGCTTACACAACTAGTAGCTCGTAATAAAAAATGGCGATTTGGTGAAAAGTTCAAGGAGGTCTTTTAATTTATTTCAAAAACTAAGAAGGTATAATTTTTTCAGCAAGAGATTCTAAAATATGCTATGGTATCTTTTCTGTTAATTTTTATTTCATTCAGATTTTATAATAAAATTATTTGAATCTACCGAAGAATTTCCTTTTAAATATTTTAATTTTTATTAAATCCTAGGACATAATCCAATATCTTGCAAGCTTAAAAAATAATTATATATAATGAAAATATTAGTATTTTCAAATATGATTATGCCTTAAATTATTCTCAATTATAATTTATTGTATTTTTAATTAGACTACAATATATCGACTAACTAAAATAAATTTGATGGAAAATTATTTGAATATAAAAAATATGATTTCCAGCAGAGGATGAGAATAAGATGGAATAGAAAACGAGGAAGAATATTAAATAAGGGAATAAAAATAAAAATAATTAAAGTAGCAATGATAAAAGCAATATGTGAGGCAAACTTTCAACTTCTATACACTGAAAGTGGTCTCCCTATGAATAAAGCTAAGATTTCTCATATTAGGCCAGAAAAAGCGGAGTATTCTCTATTCAGTAATCTGTAATTCCAAACATTTCACCAGAGTTCAAACTAATAGTGTTCTTAGAAAGGAAAGTTTATATTACAGCCTTTATAGTACTCGCCTTTTGAAGTGAATAGTAGTGCTTGCATTCTTTTAAACTATTTATTCTAATTGCTCATTGTACCCAGTGAAAAGAATTAAAGCATTTATTGGAATTATTCGCCATTTATAAAATTGTTATACATTTATGTTAATTTAAATATTAATAGAGCTCACACATCGGCCTTCCAAACGCTCTCTGAGGTTCAGATGGTCAAGTAGGCCCTGGATTTCGCATATAAAATACCTCAGTGGTGTGTGAAACATTTGGAATAAAATCTCAACGCCTCCCTTATTCTGTAGTCTGTAACATCTGTGCTGTTGGTGTCTAGCCTCATTGTTGTTTGTACCCGAATGTCTTGTCTTACTTCGTGAGAGGGAGCATCCTACTTATAAAGCTCATTCCTCTCTTAGTGATATCAACCATATCATTACTCCTTGCAGACCCTACACCATATGAGAGGGGGTGCTAGGGATTATAATGTACGAATCCATGGGTCTCAACCCTGGTGGAGAGAACTTCAATCCCACCTCCACTTAAGAATTCGCACGGATTACTAAACTAAATCGCTTCTATAGGGATAATCGCAATTTAGCAGGACATTGAGTAATGGCCGGCTAATTTCTCTACCCCAGCCAAGCCGAGTTTGGTGCCACTCCAAGAATCCTAGATTTTCTATTTTATATGGGCCAAATACAATTCGGTTATTTAGATGAGATAATTGGTTTAAATGCAAATATATTCAATCGTTTGCGCTGACTCTTATATTTAATAAGCCTCTTCCTCGTCCTTCGCCATACTGGAGTTTTTATAACTATTTATATAATTTTATTTTTCTCCTTTTTTAGTTTCAGCCTCTCGTTTTTCAAATTCTAGATTATAGCTTAAGAAAATCGAGAGCTCCTCTTTAAATCTTACCATCATCTTTGCGCTGAATTTATAACTATCCAGTAGAAACTACTGCTTTCTTGAGCCATTGACCCATTCGTCATGTTTGAAGCTCTGAAAGAACTCTTTGAATCAGAATTAAAGAAATCTTGTAATTTTGCCTATAGATATCATGAGAGCAAGATCTAATTATGAGCTAAATTCAAAAGTAATAATCATAATTATGGCTAAATAAATTAATTACTTCGGTTAGCTCTCTGAATATCTAGAGAGGCCATTTCCCCTCTCTTTACTTTTTTCTTTCATGTTTATATTATAAATATGTATGAAATTATAATCCTAATTTAGCTATTTAAAAACTGTTAATTTGGATGAAAATAAATTTGTATTTGTAGAAATATGAGTCACTGATCACCATTATTGTATTTTACCCATAATTTAATAATACCACTGAAAAGAAAACACAATAAATCTTCAAAAAGGAAGTTACAATATTGAGCGTTGAGCACTTTGAGAGGGATATTAAATATAGCTGAGAATTTAATAAAAAATAAAATTAAATTAGATATTAAATTAAAATGGAATAAATCAGTGACAGTTGAAGTGTCTCTGATTTAAATAAGAATAAGACAATTTTATTCAGCATCAAATTCTAAGAACTTTTTATCCTTGATACATTTGTAGTGAAGTGCTCAGTCAAGAGTTATTAGCGACACAAATAAAAATGAAGACGAAGATTAGGATGATGAATAGTGTGTAAGTCATATCTCAAAGCTGAGAAGATGATTAAAATAGAAACTCATATTAATTTTTGATTATCTACTATTGCAGATCAAGGGGTGAATCACCGATTTCAAATGCCTCCACTTTGCAACTCTCCATTTATTATTTTAACCAATCACCGATTTTAATTAAAATTCCTACTGTAGTATATCAAAATTCTTTTAAATTTATAAATTATTTCAAATATTATTTCGGAATAATATATTATAATTTTACTAAAATAAAGAAAAAAATAAATTATAAGAAGCTGCTCTTCTTGCATCTTTCAAAATAATATTTAATGAAATTTTTTGTTAATTTTACTTTGCATATTATAGCTGAAAATATAAATGAAAATAGGAAATAAGTTAAAATAATAAATGAAGAGTTGTAAAATGTTGGCCGTTAAATTGTGTTTTACGGAGCTCAATATGGGCTTATTCAGTAGCACGTTTAATTATAAGAATAGTTGGCTCTTTTGCCATTATTATAGGAGTTGCCTATGCAGAGATTTTGATGGCTCAAACTCCCAGCCAAGAAATTAACCAAGTTCAAAAGCTTATAACCGAGATAAATTTTTCCACAGACCTCCTACGGAAGAAGTTAAAAGGATCAAAGTTGTTTAGAACTTAATGCTTTATCGAATTATCATAATTTAAACCCAAAAACTTACACTTAAACTGACTATAAAATATTAATTAATTATTTAATTCTCATTTTTATTAAATTCTCAGCTATAATTAAAATCTCTTTTACTTCAAAAATTATTGAAGTAAAATTAAAAAGAGCATCTGCTGAGCATGATACCTACCCCTACCCTTAGGATGCAAACTTCACTTAAAAATATATGAGAATTAAAATATGATTGGTTAAAATATTAAATGATGAGCTGCAAATTGTTGACAGTTAAAATATCACAATAAAAAAGAAATCTGAAACTTATTTGAAAGCCAATAAAAAATTAATATAAGTTTCTTCTTTCATAAGCTTTTTATCACCTTTTTGGAACCATATATAAATCCCACTCTTCTTCATCATCTTTTCATTTTTGTCCAGACTTATGTTGGTTATAACTCTTTACTGTGCTTCTCTCTCTCTCTCTTCACTTAAGTTGCAAGATATAAAATTATTTAATATTTTTTGCTTTTTTGCTTTTTAGATTAATCTATAATTTTTAAATATAGACACTTAAACTGGCACTGATTTTTTCCATAACAATTTGACAGTGGTAGTAAAATAATGTATCTATTTTTATGCTCTAATTTGTGAGAGCTCAACTAAAAGCAAATTTTTTCAATATAGAAGAATTTATATATCGCAACTGATCATGACTATGGAGATTTTAAAAAAAATTATTTGATCAAGCATCTAATTTGTATTAAAATCATCATCAATAAAATTATAGTATAACTTAAATTTAAATGAAAATCTTAATTTAAAAAATCATAAATGAAGAGTTGTAAGTTGATCTAGTTGAAATGTATGCAGGTAGTTGAATATGAGTTTGTTCTATAGTTATCATAGGATAAAATAGTAAGAATATTGACCCACTTCAAAAGATTATGTCAAAGATGACTTGTTACAAAGATTTCCTAGAGATAAGATTCAATCATGAAGGATCTTTAAAATAATATACTTAATTGAATAAAAACAAATGCAATCCAAAAAATTCTACTTCTCAGAATTTAAATCGATAAATTAATTTATTTAATTTATTTATTAAATTATCTACTATAATTAATTTCTGCGGTACCGCATCGAGAGAATAAATTTAAGCAAAAATTTTATTTATTATTTATTTCTGGAATAAGCTTAAAATTAAAAAGTTTATCAGGATTTAAATAGTCCCTAAATATACATAATCACAACATACAAATCCTCCCCCAACAATCTTTAATTCACTGCTCATAATGATGTATATTTTAAGCTGGAACACCTTTAAAAGTAATCATTTTGATAAATACAATTTCTTAATTTTTAAATTTTTTTTTAGATGTAAGATAGGTATGAACAAATAAATAATTCCTCTTATCTTTTATAATCTCAATGGATTTTGAAATTTAATTTTTAACAATAGAGAGAAATGCCATTTAAGTTGTTCTTAATACTTATTTGAGTGATAATATTCGGATTCTAAAGGCAAAGAGCATAGTCCTCCAGTGCTGCTCTTTATAATGGTATCTACCCAGCACTCTGAGAATTAAGTTATGAAAGTACAGCTCCTTCGGAAGGGAAGGTTTGAGCAAAAGTGGAGGCCTTTCTTTGCTTTGCTAAGAGAGGCAGCTCCTTTACTTAGCTTTTATAAAATAATTGCTTGATAGTCTAGAGTAGCTCAAGCAATATAAGAGGAGCCCAAGTGAGAGCAACTTTTGAAGAATTAGTCTTTGTTCTATGAAGATCTAAACAGGTTCTGGAGATTATAAGTAACAGACAGAATCCCTTTTCTAAGATAATAATAAGAGAGCCACTATAATAGGCAAAAATAAAGAATTGTTTTTTAGATATCTTTATCTAAAACTTGATCTTCAAATTTTTTCTATTAGGAGGTAATTTTTAAGTAAGAAAATGGAGCAAATTTAAATTTAATCATAAAAGAGATTGCCACAATCAATTGTAAATAGTTTTATCTGACTATTCTTATTTTCTTCAAACTTATCTTAATCTTCTTTTTCAAACATTTAAAAAAAACTAATTATAGGTAAGAGACATATAGATGATAAGAGGCATTCAAAAGAAAAGAACAAGAAGCGAAGTCTTACTCTAGATCAACTTTAAAGCTCCTGTTTAAACTCTAAAAAATAATCTAAATTTAATTTATAGTTAATATTTCAAACATGAAAAAGCGCTACAAGAGAAGCAAGCATATCAGAATGCTGGAACTGCCCTACTTACCTCAAACACGGCTGAGCACGTAAATTTCTCCAGCTCTGAAGCAGTAACCGCATATTCTTTTTTATAAAAAAGAATAATTACTCCATTACAAATCCCGGAACTAACTTCAATAAAACCTAATATTCTCAACTTTTAAAACTGGTAAGCTTTGCGGTTACTGCTTCCGAGCTGGAGAAATTTACGTGCTCAGCCGTGTTTGAGGTAAGTAGGGCAGTTCCAGCATTCTGATATGCTTGCTGCTCTTGTAGCGCTTTTTCATGTTTGAAATATTAACTATAAATTAAATTTAGATTATTTTTTAGAGTTTAAACAGGAGCTTTAAAGTTGATCTAGAGTAAGACTTCGCTTCTTGTTCTTTTCTTTTGAATGCCTCTTATCATCTATATGTCTCTTACCTATAATTAGTTTTTTTTAATAAATAAAATTAGGCAAAATTTTAACTGATAAGAGACAATCAATATAACTAATTTATCTTAAATTGTTTTTTCTTAGAAATGTATAATTATCCCATAATTGTTCTGTGTTTCACAATATATAATGCTTTTAATAAAGATATAATTTAATTTGTAGGTTTATCCAAAAATCTAAATAAACATCAACAAGCTCGACTTTAAAACTAGAAGGTGGCACAGAGGAAGTGAGTGTCAAGGACAAGTAAGGCATCTCTCCTGATCAACACAAAAACTTATCTTCTCTGGAAAAATCAAAATGCTTCAGAAGTTTGCTTGTATTTGCGTACTTTTTAAATACATCAATTACGAATTTAACATCATGCAAAAGGTAAACTCCCTCTGACTTTAAGATCCAGAAGCAACCAACTCTCACTTTTAGCATTCAAATACCACTAAAGAGGACACTAAACTAAAAAATTAATATGATGGAGAGTTCTAAGGATATTTTCTCTCAATTGCTCTAAGCTGATGCGTTACTCATTAAATTAAAATAATGGGCTATAAAACAATCTTTAATTAAATATATGCCACTTTGCTCAAGAACTCTATCTTGATTAGAATTTAGCATCCTCGATCCTATATTATAGTGATTTAAGTTACAGATATTTGCTTAGTAAGATTAAAATAAATATAAATTGTTAGAGATAAACGAGAAAAAAAATATCTGAAGTACTTTTAAGTAAACTATTCTATACTCCCATTAGTTTTTGAATTTTAGCATTTATATTTATGGATTAATTTAAGTTTAAAAATATGAAAATTATTTTTAAGATCTTTGGATTAAAAAAATTGCGTTTAAAGTATTGTACCCCATTTTCACAGTCGACTTTCCTTAATGATATTTATTTGTAAGTTTAAATTTCCTGAGTCAACAACTTCCCTCTATAAGATCACTCTGTTCCCAACTGGATCTGCCTACGCTTTCTACAACACTTACAGAGATTTATTTTAAATTAGTTGCATATAAATATAATTTGATATTTAAAGAGGCTTCAGGCTAACTTAGTTACTACTTTATTTTTAACTGAAGAGTTGCCAACCACTCTAACTGAAATTCTTGGACTTATCTTAATTCCATTATTTTAATAATTGTGGACTTTGTCAAAAGATCCTTGCAAAATAAATAATACAGCAATTAAGTCATCAGTTGAATATGCCATTCACGAAACTCCTCAATACATTTCTGCCGCATATTATTTTTATAAATTTATAAATTCAGCTATAATATATTATCTATTTCAAACTTTTCTTGCAGAATCATAATGAAATAATTTAAATAAAATGGTACAGCTCTTAATTAAAAAAATATTTACCTAGTTCATTTTAGAGTTTTAAGGCAAAATAAAATACTAAATACTAAAAATTGATGGTAAAAATATAATATATTTATGAATAATGATATCAAACTAATTATTAAATTTATACTATCCTTTATGGTATACAATATGATTATGAAGATTGGCTTAAATAAATATGGTAATTAAATTTTTTAAATTCCAATCAAATTAATATGACGCTCTCTCTTATCTAAATCAGAACCAAAATACTCATAAAATTATATTACCTAGTACTCTAATCTCCACTCAAAAGTTCAAAGGATATAAAATTCTTAGAATTAAAATCTTTTTTGAATGATGAAAATTGATTTTAAAAGGAAAGACTTACATACAATACTAAGTTTATTTTAATTTAATAAATTAACTAAACTAATTATATTTTCTATGGATATAAAATGGCTGCTTTGTTCCTCGATATTACATAAATAAACAAATAATCGTCGGTTAATAATAATTTTTAAACTTATTTTCGTTAAAGAATATGATATATAGATGAAGAATTCCTTCTATAAATGCAAAGGAAATATGGATAATTTGCTTCGTTCGTATAATATTATAGGAAAATACGAATAGTTGATCACGAATTAATAATTGTTAATAGAAGCTACTTCTAATTACAAAACAGTGTCTAATAAGTTTACTGTAAAAAACTAATTAGAATATTAATGGAACACATAGGATCATCTAATTACTAATTATCATGGATATAGATGATCTCCATCTCTCCTCATATTTAAAAGCTATCATCGAATTAGATGAATAAAAGCGGATAAAATACAAGCTCTTCAATCATATAAAAGAATTTCAACCATTCAAAAACTTACTGTGACTATAAAAGGCAGTCAATCAACTAAAATAATAACATAAATAGGTTGAAAAAGCATATTAGTTACACTGCGTACATTGTATTCAGATAACTAATGTTGATGCATATTCACTCCATGAGTTGATCATGAGTTGATTGTATTCCGTTTTGTAATAAAAATCTTTGTATTTTCCCATTGTTATACTGGAGATTTTATTAAATTCGTGATAAACTCTTCGCTTTTTTCTTATTAAAACTATATTAAGTCTAAAGAAAACTTTGATAAATTATCTATATAGATCAATAACCACTTCATTAGTAACACGAAGCAGAAGTAAAAGGTTTTGGATTTAATAGATGCTAAAGATAAAGATCATATAAAAGTAAAGATTATAGTTATTTACTTGCTTCCATCAAATTATTGTTTCCGCTTAAATTATTTCAAATTACAAATAAAAACAACTAGCTTTTAAATATTTTTAAATTGTTTTTTATAAATAAAATAATACAATTTGCGCTATTATATCTATTGCTAAAAATTGGTTAAAAATTCTAAGCTTTTAATAGCAAAATAAAGAAGTAGATTTATTATTTTGTTGATAATTTTCAATTCAATTAATAACGAGTAAGATATGGAAAAGAAAAAAGAATGAACGAATAAAACATAGATTAATTTATAAAAATAATAGAGTGCATAAGTTGCAGAAGAAGTGATTAAAGATTTGTGTTCATTTTAATTTTAGGTTAGCTAACGAACAAGCAGAAGCTCACAGGGTATTACTAAGTTGAATCAACTAATTGATTAAGTCATCCTATTATAGATTTTTAATAAATTCACATTAATATGTACTTCTTATACTTTGTAACAATAAAATAAAAACTAATTAAGTTTAAATTATTAATGTTAAAATAAATTAGAAATTAATGGACATATGAAGGAGAGACTTTGGTCGTATCCCTTATTAAGCATTTCAAATTTCAACATTCTTTTAATTTAAATAATAATTTAAAAAATTTCTCTTGAAGAATAAATATTTTCCTAATATTTTTTGTTTAAATAATCAATGATTAATCTTAATTTTTTCTTGAATATCTTGATATCTATAAAAATTATATAAATAAAAATAAAATATAGGAAGGATATGAATAGATGATTAATGATGAGATATCTAAGGATTTAACTAAAAATTCCATTTAATACAACAGTAGTTTATTGAATAATTTAAAAGATCATATTCATTTATTAAATAAATTAGTAATGGAAGAGTGGACAAATGTGAATCGCTAACTCAGCAAGTGCATTCTTAAATTACAATTAGTCGAAATTTTTATAAAATGAAAGCAAACCTTTTTTATTAGATCATAATTCTCAGCATTTATGTTTAGCTCTTATATCACTTATCTTATTAAACAATTTGAGGCATACTCAGTGGTTAAGACAAAGGATAATGGAGCACGAGAAGTCTACAAAAGCATAAATCACACTGGTTCCTTTGAAAATGAGCTCGTGTATAATATATGAGTTCACTTATTGTGACCTAGACTGTAGTAACATTACAAGGTTTGAAAATCTAATAAAAGGTACTATCGAATGAAAAGAGCATAATAGAAAGGATTAAATTAAGAGAAGTTCAATAAAATTCAACATCTTTAAATAAATAATGATATAATTATAGCTGATAATTTAAGTTTATAGAATACAAAGGCATTAGGCTATTTATTTAGCATCTTTAACTAATTATTTATTAAATGATATTTATCAATTTTTAATAATAATTAAAATTGTATTACAATAACAGTAAGTAATAATTACTTAATAAATCTCATAGCTATTATGATTTATTATAAATTATAAATAATCAAGATTTTTATTATCTCAAACTGCTTTATCATTTTTTATTATATCTTAAAAATATGGTTATCATATAATAATTGATATATTACTCATTCTTTAAATATTTAATTTATAATTTTATATATTAAATAAAGCATTTAGAGGCTTTCCAAGTCCTAGATATGTAAGGTAATCGCATAAAATTATCACATCTATAATTTTTAAATAAAAGATTTAATAAATAGAAAATTATTGATTATTAATTATCTAGATCAAAAGTAATATAAACTTACTATTTAAAAGGGAGATATGATAATATAAAAGTTTAGATAGATAGTAGCACTACTAACTGCGTTTTGAACTTAATTCGTAGCAAAATCAAGCAGAATAAGAGATTAATATGGAGCTATCTAATAATAAATAAGAAAGATGAAGAACATCAATAACTGACATCTTTGCACTCTGATGTTCTCGTGAGTCTCTGCACCTAGGCAACAAGCAATACATAATAATAAGTGCGGGCTCATTCATAATTTAAAATTTGAATTTAAGATGGCAACCAACCTAGCTAAGAGACAAGTACAACCTTAGCAAACACAAGCTAAACTAATGTTCGGAACAGCAACCAAACAAGATGCTGTGTGCACTATGGGCAAGGGAGAGCTCTCTAAACTTGAGCTCGAGCAGAGATCTCTGTGCTTTAAATTGTCAAGCCAAGAGTTGAGAAGTCGGTGGGCGTTTAAACTATCGCACCTGATGTTCCTCTTGTTGCTGCTCCAGAGATCAATGAGGAGAAGAAACTTTTTGAATGCGAGTAATGTCAACGACAGTTCGAATATCCTCAGAGCCTCAAGCGGCACATCAAGGAAGTCCACTCAGACAAACCTAAGATCTATATGAAGCATTAGAAAGTGGACGGTCGCTATCCTTGCTCAACTTGTGAGCAGACATTCTCTCACTCTGCTTTCCTCAAGAAACACATGGAGAAGAAGCACATGGCTGAGTTCGTAATTGAGGATAAAGAACTTTAAAGATGGTGCCAGCTAAGAGGCAAGCACGATACCTTGACAAGGTTCAACTAAAGAGGAAGCAAGAGGAGAAGAAGAGGAAGATTGAGTTCATGAATCAGAAGCCTTAGTGTATGGTGTCAGTAAAGTTTCAGCTAGCTCAAAGCAAGACTCCATGCTTGAGAGTTGTAACTTTGGAGGAGTGTGTTCAAAATTACCTCCACCTTGCTGATGCGAAGCGAAGAGTCACCATAATCATACAAGAAGAGTATGCTCACAAGATCTTCCCTTACGAATACCTTGTAAAGAAGGAAGAGAGAGGTCTTGAGTTCGCGAACGAACTGACAGTGTTGAGAGAAGCGAGGGACAAAAATTTGAAGTACGTTCTTCATCTTGCTGGTGTTCTTATCGATCATGATTACATCGCCATTCGCCTTCCTAAATGGGAGATCACACTAAAGAGAATTTCTCAGCACGAGGCAACAAGTACTAGCTTACTGCTATTCTCACTGACCTCGTTAGAGGAGTGATGGAGTTGCATGAGTTGGGATTCGTGCACAGAGATCTCAAGCCAGAGAACATCATGATAAACTTTGAACCAGTCAGAGCAACTGTCATAGACTTCAACAGAGTTGTAAGAAGAGAAAACATTGAGAAGCATCGGTGCAAGGAACACTACTTCCATAGAACAGACTTGGCTCAACGGTTCAGTGCAGTGGGACATTTGGTCTATAGTTGCAATCATACTTGAATGCGATATGAAACCAGAGGAATACTACTAGTGTGAAATGAAGATGATGCAATATAATTCGCACAAGACATTGTAAGATAGCAGTATCAGAACCTTTGAAAAAGTTAGTAAACAAAGTAATAATCAAGCAACCTATGAAACCTAACACTCAGTTATCTGAGATAGAGGAAGCACTTAAAGGTATAAAATTCAGAGAATATGAGACAGACGTCATAAGGTCATACTTCCTAGAAGCACTTTAGAATTGCTCCCTGTTTAGGGTTAAAATTTAGCATGATTATAAGTATTAATAAAGAAATTAATTTTACACAACTTATCCAACTATATTGCTAGATATAATTTTTGAATTTCTTAATTCTGAATTCTCATCTTTGAATAAGAATTCAAAATTTGAGATTAATATACTATAATAAATAAATCGAGATATATTAAATAAATAACTTATTTTTCATATTAGATTTACTCTTCTTCAAATTTGGCAATTAATCTTTAACAAATTCAAAGAACTGTATTATGAAAATGGTGGTATATATTGTGTATAATTAACTTTTATATTAATTCTTATAATATGACTAATTTAAGCGTTTAAAATATAACCTAAGTCTACTAATGCTTTGTTATTTAAGAATTTTATTTATATGAATCAACTTTAACTTTTTTCTAATTTGAAATTTTATTACAGTTTATCAATTATTTCTTATAAAAAGTGAAGGGGGTGGAAGTGCAGACCTCCCCCCTTTTAATGATAAAATTTTTAAAAACATCACATTGGCAAAAATCGACTAAAAATATATTAAAAGAATACTAAATTTTAGCTTATAAAATTTCCATGATGGTCAAAGTTTATGATTTTAAATGTTATGAAATTTTAAATTTACGTAAATTTAATTCCAACCTCTATTTTAAACATGAATCTGTAGTTTAATGAAGATACTAGTGTTTTTTTTGCGCATTAATGGGGAAATAAAATATCGCATACAATATTTTTTTAATAAATAAAGAAGAGTCGTGAAATGATACTTAGTTATTCTTGAAAGAAAAAATAATCTAAGCAAGAATTATTCATGACTATTAAATTCAATAAATAATCATATTGATCATGCAATTGCTTATTTTTTGCATTTTTAGCTAATTTCTACACTAAATGTGGAATTATTTTTAGATTTTAATCATATTTTGGGGGGAGTGTGCACTTTCTCCTTCGCCCCTAAATGAATTATTGTTTTTATAAAATTAAAAATTAATATAATTTTTCGCAGAGGATGGGATCTTTAAATTTGTAATAAATGTATGATTGATATAGCTGAGAATTTAATAAAAAAGAGAATTAAATTAGATATTAAATTAAAATGGAATAAATCAGTGACAGTTGAAGTGTGTCCAATTTAAATAATTATTACACCATTCGATTCAGCATCAAATTCTAAGAACTTTTCATCCTTGCAACTTTTGTGTGGGAGTGCTCAGTAAAGAGTTATGAGCGACACAAGTTTTAAGAAGATGATGAAGAATGCGTGAGTCATATCTCACTGCTGAGAGGTGCTACGAAGATGATTAAAGAAGAAACTCATATTAATTTTTGATAAGCTATCGAACAAGCTGCAGATCAGGGGGTGAATCTGCGATTCCAACTGACACGAAGTTGCAATTCTCCATTTATTATTTTAACCAATCACCGATTTTAATTAAAATTCTTACTTTAATATGTTCGTTGAAATAAAATTAATACAAGTGTATTACTTTGAGCTATTTAAAACAGAACTCGTTTTATAGTCTTTAACCAGATTCATTATTATAAAAGTATTAAAAAATTCAGAGCTTTGTCATATACTTCTCACAAAGTGGTACTTTATTTTGCACTTCAGTTTTGATTTTATTCCAAATTTATCCTTAAAATTTTAATTATAATTTACTTCTATTCATCTTCCTCAGATTAAGCTTATTTTTTTTTTTCAAATGTTAGATCGAAGTGAATTAATCTTTTTTGTTTTTACTTGCTTCTTTAAACAAAATTATCATTAATTTGCTTTAATTAATTGGTTGTATTCATGGCTAAAATTCTATAATACATAAAACAAAGATAATAAAAGTTCAAGTTTACTTACTTCTCAGTCCAAAGGCTGATTAGTCGTAGAATCATTTAATTGGTATGATAAATATTAGATTAGCCATTACTTCATTTATTTAAAAATAATAATTTAAAGAATTAGATTTGGAAAAAAATAATATTAATAAATTTTTTTTAATAGTAGGGAATTTCTTAAATTTTTTTTATTATCATCTAATAAATAATTTTCATTATAATCAAGAATTATAATAAATTTATTAATTTAATTTTTTCATTTTATTTCTAATTATAAGATTTTCAAGATATCGTATATTTTGATTTTCTTTCGAACACTTGACAGAAGTGACAATTGAGAACCAAAATTCCTTGTTTTGACAATTCTAAGATTTGCATTTCAAAGTTATAAGCTATAAAATTGATTAAAATACAATTTTAAATATCAGAATAATAAATATATTAGTCCTTTACCCTTAAATTTGCCCAGGAAAATATGAAAGCATAGATAATTTCCTATTATAATTGCTATCAGAGAAACAACAGTACAACGATTGCTAAACTTCTATATTTAAGAAACAAAATTCAATATATCATTCCTTAATAATTTTTTAATTTTCATTAAAAAATCTAAAAAACATTAAAGCACTTTATTAATTTTAAAATTTTAAAAAATATATTTTTTTAAAATAAAATTAAAAATATTATAAATTTTCATTCTTTATTTTTTTTTTTAAACTTTCAACATAATTTAATTTGATGGAAAATATAGCTAATTTAATTAATAAGCCCTTAAAATTTTTTTTTAAAGATATTATAAAATAAATTAAAATAATCATAAAGCAATATTTATCATAATTCTCGAGAAGAAGAAGTATATTTTATAGAGTTCAAATTCCCATGGTAGCTTATAAATTAGACCATGTTATTATATATGATTAATTAATAATCTAGCAAGATATCCCCTATTAGTGATATAATTTAGAAAAATTATTAAAATAAACTATTCGTATAATTTATTTCTGAATAAAGTTATATTATGACTTTTTTATTTAAATTATGGATCTATATAGATTCTCAGACCAAAGAAGTGGAGACGTTATCATCACTGTTGAAATTATAAAATATCTTTTAATTTATTTTTATTAAATTTTAAAGAGTTATTAAAAAATTATAGAGATGATTTAATATTAATTAATCGAATTAAATTAAAAATCAAATTCGTTAATTTACAAAATATCAAATAAAAAGAAAAATTTTTCTCTTAATTAAAAAGAATTTTTTTTTTATTTTTGTAAATAAGGGAGGTATTTTTATTTTTAACTTATTTAAAAACTATTATTTTAAAATTCTAAATAAAATAAAAAATTTTTTTAAGTTTTAAGGGGTAAAAAAAAATTTTTAGAAAACCAAAATTTTTTCTTCTTTTCCCCTCATTTTTTTTAAAAACAACATTTTTTGTTTTAGTTATAAATTAAATTTTTATAGGCAAATAGAAATAGGTTATTTTAATTTGAAATAGATGCATTTAAGCGACTTTAAATTAAAAGACAGTGTTTAATTAGTTTACTAAAACAATTAATTAGAAGAATTAATGCCACACTCAAGATCATCTAGTTACTAATTACCATGGAGATAGATTATCTCAATTTCTCAACATTTCAAAAAACTCTATCACCACATTGGAAAAATAAAAATAGACTATGATAAATGCAGACCATTCTATCTTGAGGAAGAATTTCATCCAACAAAAAACTCTATGAGTAGAAGGCGATATTAAAAACATAATACAAGTCATAAATAGAAGGAATATATCAGTTTGACTTTGTAAATTACATCCAGGTAACTAGGATTATATTATCACGTTCCATGATTCGTTTGTATGCCAGCTTGTAATTAAAATGAATTTCTTATCTCTCTATTGCATTTTACATTTTTTTTAATTCATGGTCACCTTATAACATTAAATAAATAAGTTATAAAATAGAAAAACACTTTATAAAAAATCATGCTAATCTCGTAAGTGCCGAAAGCAAGGATCGAAGTCACATTTAATGGCTTATTATACTTTAGTAATCCGAGAAAAAAGAACTTAAAAGGAGATGGAAAATGATGTCCCTCAGCCAGGGTTGAGACCAATGGTCCGCGAAAATTATAATCATTCGATTAGCACTCCTTCTAATGGAGGGAAGATTGCAAGGAATAATCGTGCTGTTCAAATAGCGAAGAGCGGTGAAACTTTGATTAATGGAATAATCCAAAACGGTGGACTTTTTGACAAAGCCCACACTACAGTGCTTTTTTAAGATTGAAATCTAGAAACAACCTGATTGTCTTGGCTTTAGTGTGCGTCTTAAATGTAAAATTAGATGGTCCAAGACATAATTAGTGGATCGATCACTCTAGCGACGTCATGGAAATGGTGGGCATCAAACTTCGTTTGGATGTAGAAGCAAAAATCTGTTAAAATTTGATTTTCTGTTACAAATTGACATCTTAACCCATTTTAAATCATTTATTATTTTTAAAAAAATCTTAATGACTTTAGATTAAATTTGTTTCATAAAAAATAAATTATAGTGCATTTAATAACTTAAAAGTTTAATTTTATTTTATTAAAAGATCACTTTAGGGAATATCTAAAATATTAAGAATTATTATATAGCTCATAATTTAAAGAAAATAAATAAGAAATATAATAATTATCATGACCTGTTGAAGAGAAAGATAAAGAACTTTGATGAAAATTTAAATTTTAAGTATCTTTCATCCTTGCATTTTATACATTTGAAAAGTGTGGAGAAATTATCTTTCCATAAATTTAATTTGGTAATCCCAAAATCAGAATTTAAAAAATTGATATTAGTAGAATATGAATGGATTACGGGAAATTAAAAAAGAGATGTATAAGTTTAAGCATTATGGAATAAATAAAAAACATCTCTAGGTTAATAACTTCCAGGATGTATGATTGCATACTTTTAAAATAGACTCCATCAAATTTGATTTTGAATAATTTGAAACATCTTTTATTAATTTTTCAACTTTTCCTCTTATGAAACTATACTTTAACTAACTCAACTTCCTCATCATCTTTTTATTACTTATTATTCCTTTTATTTTTAGTTTTAATGGTGCAATTGCTATTACAGTTGTTGCTATTGATGTTATAATCATTAGTTGGAATTTTTTTAAAAGAGATTTTCTAGTGGGAGTCGAAACTTGATCCAAAACATAACTCATCTAGCAGTTAACCCTCTGATCATATTGTCTTAAATCAAGATCTACTTATTAATTTCTCTCAAATATCTCTTTCTCCCTATCAACTATTCGTATTCATATCATATTTCTTAGAAAGAAATCCTATTTAAATGACAGCAAAAACTCATAAAATCAATTAAAAGCGATTGAAAAAGCCTCAAAGGTCAATTTTATCTTTAAAAAAAGGAGGTAATTTACAACTCTTCGCTGATTATTTTAAATTATTTCAAATTTTCATTAATATATTTATTATAATTATAAATATCTCGCGAATTTTTTAAATGAAATAATTATCGCCTTTTTCTTTTAAATATCTCAATAAATATAAGAGGAAAATTCCTTCTAAATCTAAATTCAATGATCATTAAGGTTTCCTTAGCAAAAAAAACGCACTCTTGCAAAAAAGAAAATGCTTGCAGAAAAAGAGACTGCAATAATTTATTTTTTTTTACGGAAAGTTTTTTTTTCTGATTGTAAAATGGTATTATTGGCTTGAAAAGTGTTGAGAATTTAAAATGGAATTTTTGCTTAATTCTAGATTAAAATAAAAATAATAATTATTATAAAATATTATATGAGTAGCTAGGAAAAGCTTCCCGTATTTTTTAATAACTTGTATTCATTATGAAATTAAATTTATATGATTGTTGAGATGATCAGTTTCTTGATCCAATGGTACGATGAAGTGCTTAATTTTACAAAAATATAAATGAAGAAGTTAAATATTTTTCCAAATATATGTTTAATTATGTGATAAATAAAGGATTGTTTGATTAACACAATTAATAGTAGAGATAGTAACTAAATACTAGTCGTTAACTTAGTCAATAAATTCCTATGAGCATAAGTTATTATCCTTTCAGTCCCGATTTTTCATAACGTTTAGAGTTTTCTTCTGTGTTGCCTGAGAAAACGAGGAAGAAGCTGTTCAAAAACTTGGTACTGAAAGAGTTCCTTGTCGGCCTAGTATTGTAGAAAAATTTGAAAAATAAGATAATTTACAGATTTATTAAATCCCACAATTATAGGGAACCTAGTTTACCAACATGCCAATTATGGAAGCAACTTCTCTAAAGTTAAAAATACTAAAAACAGTGGATACTTACTGCAAATCTGGCTTCCTACCCAGTATGTAAAATTGGAGATGAATGGATAATATTTTACTATGTAAATTTAATAAAATAATTTAAATTTTTTTATCAATCTTTTCAGACAGTTTTTTAATAAAAACAAGCAATTTAAAATTTAGATTGCATAACATTATAAACTTCTTAAAATTAATTTAATTACTTTATCTAAAAATTAAGATCACTTAGCATAGACATAATTTTAATTTAATAAATTTTTAATTTCATACAAGATACATTTGTAATATCTTATATAGTTCCAAAGAATTTTAACTTCAATAATTAAGCAGCATTAAATAATTTTACATGCAAATCTCTTATTAAATTATTAATTTAACGACATTAAAATGTTGAAAATGAGAATTCTCTAAGTGAACTTTTTTGGAGAAAAAAATTATAAAAATAATAATATTAATAATTTAGAATTGATTTTTAAAATTAGAAATAACTTAATTAATTAGTTAGGTGTGGTTAATAACTCCCTCCCTGCCTGAATTAAATATATAATAGTCTGAAATCGGAGTAATAAAGTGTAAGCAGAATAGTCCCAGTCGTTTGAGACTTTAATTATTCTTCTCGCCAGGGAGTCTTCAGAAATCTCTAAAAATATAGGTAGATGATGAAGTAGAGCTGTTATGGAATGGTAAGGATTTTTTATTGTGTGGTAGCGAACCGAAGAAATGTTTCAAAGATGAACATGAGGTATTCTTGGTGTTTATATTCATTATGTTCAATATTTTGCCTGAGCCATATCTTCAGTGAGTGAAGGGTCGTTTATGGGTAGTGAATTAGGTCGAGTCTCATTTAGTGGCTTTCAGTTGATTTGTTTTGGTATTTGATGGACTCTTCTTGTCTCATTTGTCACCCATTCTTTCTTAATTAGTGAGGCATATTTTTCTTAGTATGGTTGTGGTGTCATTTTTGGGTAATATCTTAGCTAAGGTAGATTATGGTAGTCTTATCAACTTTCCCAAAGAATTTAGTTATCTTGAGTTGGTTGGTCTTTTGGGGTTGATTTATTTGTTAGTCGTTTAGATAAATAGAGTTATTTGTTTGAGGGGAGGGTTCAACCATCTTAGTCTCTAGTCTTTAGATATTTACTTATAATTATTAAATATTTTATTAGAGGTTATCGACTTTATATTTAATAGGCGATTAATTTGTGACGTGGCAAATTTAATGGTGCGTCACAGGTTTATTACTAATTCTAAGATTATTAAATAATTAATGATTTGGTTTGGTCGCCTATTAAATAGTAGATGATTTGCCAGTCTCAGCCACTTGTGTATCTTAGTTGGTTAATGGGGTAGGTTGGTACTTGATCCAAAGTTGGTTTTGTCTCTGAACCTTCCAGAGCTTATGATTAACTCAATAGCGTCAAGGAGGGTCTTTCGACGGTCACCAGATAGTTAGAGATACCTATCCTGGCTCTAAAGAATATCAACATATGAGTTGATGATTTGTGAGCTTTATGTAGCGATCTTGAACGAATTAAAAGTAATGAGGAATGAGATTCCTTTCGAGAGCACATTGTGTTGCCTGAAGGTTAGTTTGATTCCATTTTCACGGCAGCGTTTAATGGCTTTGTGAAGACTTTCCATAATTCTTGTGATTAAATTAGCTTGAGTTATGATGTTAAAAAGATGAGCTAGTACTGTAATTATGTTGTTTTCTAGTTGGAGAACCATAAGTATGCTAATTCAGTTGTTTACTGGTTGTACGAAGAAAACTAAAATAAATTAAATTACTAATATTTATTTAATATAGTTGAGAATTTAATAAAAAAAGTTAATTAAATTAGAATATTAAATTAAAATGGAATAAATCAGTGACAGTTGAAGATGTTCAATTTAAATAATTATTACACCATTCGATTTAGCAAGAAACTCTAAGAACTTTTTATAATTGTAACTTTTTTGTACCACTCAGTCAAGAGTTATAAGCGACACAAGTTGAATAATTTGAAGATGAGGAAGAAGAAAAAAGCGCTATCTCGCTGCTGAGAGGACTTGTTGAGATATTAAAGAAGAAACTCCTATTAATTTTTAATAACTTTCGAAAAAAGCTGCAGATCAGGGGATGAATCTATGATACTGACACGAAGTTACAACTCTCCATTTATTATTGTACAACACTGAATTTAAATATGAAACGTCTTTTAATCAATTTGAATTATATTAAGAATACCTATTAAATAAATATCATTGGCGCCTGATCTCTAAAGTTCCTAGCTTTAATAATGATTAACGAACTAAATTTAATCTCAACTACAAAGTCTCCAGTAGTCAAAAAAGTGGCAGTTTGCTTAATTAATTCTGTGACAGCAATATTTTAACCAATCACTGATTTTAATTAAAATTCCTACTTTAATAAATTTTAAAATAATGAAATAATTAAGAAAATAAATATTTATTTAAAATATTCTTATTCAACTTTGACTTATTATTTTGCTTACCCAAGATGAAGAATTGGCAACTTATTTAAAATTAAATTAATATAACTACTTTACCAAGTATTGCAAATAAAATTACTATTTTAAATTCATGCTTTAGTTTTTAATATGTTATTGCAAAAAGACAAATTTTATTATTTATTCTATATCATTTCCGATAATCTTTCCTGGCTTAAAATTATTTAAATTAACAAGAGAGAAATGTAAGTATATGTAATTTATTTAGATTTATTAAAGCTTCTGGATTACCTTGGTTCTGACTGCGCCATTAATGTTGATTTATTTTTTGATCCAAGTTTAAAAGACAATTCTTATATTATTAATTTAAAAAAAATAATTCTAAATTTAGAAATAAAATAAATTAAAAGATGGAAAAATTATCAGAAATGCTTTCTTAGATAAGTGATTCAATAGTTTGAGACTGAATTTTTTTGGTGGAAATTTTGTGATATGAAGTCATATTATATTTAAAAGGATTTTTATTTCTGTAAGTTTATAAATTTTGCCTTTTATTATATATAAGTGATAGTAGATCATATACTTAGCATTAGAAAATTAGATAATTGATATGCATATAATGTATATATTTCGCCTTCTTTATAAATTACTTAATCTCAGTACTTATTCTATTTGGGAAAAGGGATTACAGTTTTTCAAAATGATTTCAGTATAAAAATAGTCATTAAATTCTCTTTTTAAGAATTCAAATATAAGTAAATAATAAAATTTTAACATTCTGCATAATAAACTTTTTCATATAGATTTGAGTATAAATGTTTTTATTAAGATGCTTAGGATTACTTCCTTTATCTGATAAATATGATAAATTAATATATCAGAAATGCTGACTTGATTTCTGTTCTAATTTATTTATAAATATCTTACTATTATATCAAGATCATAATGAAGAAATATTATCCATTAATCTCAAATTTTTCACTACTGGGTAGGAAGTCAGAGTTTGCAGTAAGAAGCCACTGTTTTTAGTATTTTTACTTAACTTTAGTGAAGTTGCTTCCATAATTGGCATCCCTATATTTGTGGGATTTAATAAATCTGCAAATTATCTTATTCTTTCAAATTTTTCTACAATACTCGGCCGACAAGGAGCTCTCACAGTACCAAGATTTAAGAACAGATGAAAAGAGCTTCGTCCTCGTTCGCCCAGGCAACACAGAAGAAAACTCTAAAGCTTTTTAAAAATCGGCACTGAAAGGATAATATCAAGCAATTAATATTTTATTTATAACTTAATTAAATACTATCAGCATGATTTAAAAAAAGAAATTGATAAATAGAATTAATATGATACATTTATTTGAATTATTAAATTATCTTATCTTAAATTATTAATTGATAAAGAAAAATTATAAGTCTACAGTAAAATATAAGAGGCTTGATTCTCTCTTGACTAGTGATCTCATTTCAGCTCAAGCACATGTTGCCTTAAAAATCATAAAGTAAAATATGAACATTTAATCCTATCATTTGACTGCAGCCCTTCAAAACGATGGCTACAACATTCATATCATAGATGCTGACTAAATATCTGCAATCGAGGCCTATCTTTATAAATATATATATATCATTTAATGCTTAATTAAATGCTAGAAAAAAATTCTAAAATTATATTTAAAGTTAGAAATAAGAATACAGCTTAATATCTTAATATCTAATTTAGTTACGGGATAAATAAAAAATAATAACTCCAGATAATTAATTTTATATAAATCGCTGCTTTTATCATTATTAATATACTAAACTTATAACACAAATATTTTTATATTTTTAGAATTAATTATTCCATTTTAATTAAATTAGAAAGTTATAAATTTGGAACCCCCTTTAAAAAAGGGCCCTATGCCTTTGGGGTTTTGGCCGATTAAGGCCCAATTTTACCCCGGTAGATTTTCGTATTACCTGCAGGCGATCTAGTTTAGTAATCTGTGAAAGTTCTTAAGCGGAGGTGGAATTGTGGAGTTCCTCCACCGGTTTAGACCATGGTTAGTAAGCATTACTATCTCTAGAACCCCCTCTCATAGAATGTAGGGCGGTGTGATGGAAATCGCTAAGGGAAGTGTGACTTGTTAAGTAGGATACTCCCTGGGAAGGCAAGGCATTCGGGCGAAGCTCATAAATAACTATGATGCTAGATACACACTGCAGGATGTTACAGATTACAGAGTAAGGGGGGCGCTGAGATTTTTTTCCCATAGGTTTCACACACCACCGAGGTTTTTAGTAAACGAAATCTAGGACCTGCTTGACCGGCTGAACATCAGCGAGTGCCTTTACTACTTAATTAACCCCACCAAAAGTTCGAAATATGATTCTCCGTGACGTCACGATAGTTTCTATGTCCGATTAGAAAGCCGCGGTGTTAGCTTTATAAATGTTTAAATTAATATATATCTACATATTATAATATAAATGGAGTATAATTACAATAAATGCTCAAATTATTCCTTTTAACTTTGTAACTGTATTAAATTAAGAAGATAATACTTTCTATATTAATTTTCCTTTTCGACGCTGCTCGAGAAATAACATTGCTAAATTTTGCAAATTTAGCATAAATTCTGAAATACTATATCCAAAAATATTTCAATTAAATTTAATTAAACCTCACTGTATAATTGTATAAAAGTATGCTTATTATTATAGGATGAATTCGAAAGGCTGACTATTGGCTTTTACAATTTCGAAATAAATGTAAAGTCATTCCTATTTACGAAGCCTTCAACTACCCTACTGTTTGACACCTCATTTAATTTAATGATTAAAGATTAATTAGTTAAATAATCGATGTTAGAGAAGAAAAATGAATTAATTTTGAATAACCTTGATAATTAGATTGGTTTATTAGTTTAAATTAAGGCCCCTATTTTAAACTACTCCAACTCACATTTCCACCAATCCACTTTAAATAATCATCATGTAGTTCTAAATACGAAATGAGGTTTTTCGATCATTCCAAGGCTTTTCCTTTCTGTTCTTTCTTATCGTCCACTCTGTGAACTAGAAGCTTATCTTTGATCATGCTGTCCTCTAAGAAGTAAGCAAGATGTATGCAGCTGAGTTGGAAGCCTTTGTAGCCTTCCTAAAATCTCTGATAATCTTTACAATACATTTCTGTTCTTGAAGAACTAGAGATGTTTGCCCATAAGAAACTCCAGGAGATCGCCGTTCGAAGAGACGCTGATCTTGCAGCCCTTGTATAGGATCTCAGCTAAGCCATGTTTGATATTGACTTGACAACATTCGCCTTCCATAATCAATTCATCTTTGCAAATATCGTTTGGCCAGGAGACATATTGATCTCGTTCATCGTCAATGTTTAGACCTTCTAATCCATAAAGAACTGTGAAGATGCGTCCAGGAGATTCTCACATACAAATATCTCTTCAATGAATTCCATCAGACTTGATTTGCCCAAATTCGAGTCTCAATTTCCCCAAAGAACGCATTTTTTCCAGTCAACCTGACAAAAAGTCTCTATATAGAGGAGCCCGTTCAACTCCTCCATTAGGTTGTTCTCCGCCAAGTATCCTTCACTCATTCTTGCTTCATTATCTTTTACCTTATTGAAGTAGTAGAGTGTCTCAATGCTCAACATCTATTTATTGAGTACGTTGCACCTTAGATACTCTATCAAACCTTCCTTTTTTTATATATGAATTTCGAGAATCATTTTCTCTCGAGCCAATTTGGAAACAATTAAGTAGTCATCCATGCTCTACCTACTACGCAGATCGCTGAAATATCTGGCTTCTCCTTTCTTGAGCTTGGCCAGAGATTCCATTTGGGTTTGCTTTCCTATTTGTATCTTGCCGAGTTTGTGCTCAGCCTGGTGGTGTGGCTCTACTCTCAATTAGCGCATTGAGAATGCGGTCTTACCATCCTCTAATCACCCGCATTCCTGCTTCTTGGATTGTATTTTATATTTATCTTTGAGAGATGCTCTTTGCGAGGATATTCAAAGTCTGCATTGCCAGACAGTCAAGATATCTATCACTATTGCAAATTCTCTTGGAGAGTCCCTTTAAACCTGGCTTGACAAAAAAAGACATTTACTATGTTGCATCGGCTTTGATGTAGATGAAATTAACGAAGACTACTTTATTGATCTCTTTCATAAAATCTCTCTCGGTCTCAAACAGTGATTCTTCTGAGACTGGTTCAGTCATTTTAAGGAAGAATGTTGTAGACTATGAAGACCATGCATTTTTATGGCATCCTTATTTATGATTCCTTTGCTCATTTTTCCAGATCTTAGATGTCTTTGAATTATAAAAATGACATTTTAAATGGACTGTTCTTTATTGGCTAGACTTAATTTAATGAGATATATACAAAACTAATGACTGATAGAATTATGAAAAATCTATTTTGATAATTATGATGATTAGTGTATTGGTGGAAAATAGAATTTAGTATTTGGGATTGGTTTGTCTGATTAGAAATAAATCCATAAATAAACCATTAAACTGAATCACATAAATTAACTATATAAGTTTTGATAAGAGGGAGTTAAATAATTAAAATCTGATAGGAAAGCTATTTAAATTTAATCTTTATCATTGTAAGGCGAATTACAAATAGATTCAACATATTAGAGTCCTCATGTTTTTATTGAGAATTTGCACCAACCGACGATCACCCTTTCGTATTCTTCCTAAAATCTATGAAAGAAATAAATAACTCAATTTTACTATAAATTTTGAAAATCTTCCTTTTATAAATCTGTAGGCAAGAATCTCTAATTTATTGCAAAGACTTAAATTATTTTTAATAAAAATTATAGCGTGAATATGAATACGAAATCTGGATTGGTTTAACTTAAAAATGCATTGCGTTTAAATCGATGATACAGAAATACAGCTCTAAACTGGCTATACTTTAATCCTTTTTTATTAATAATTTGCTTTAATACTTTTAAATTTTATAATGGAAGACTTTCTTGAAGCAGGAAATGAAGAGAAAAAACATTTAACACTCACCTTTCTAAGTACGAGCTCCCTTCGTGGAGCAATGTACCTTCTAAGTTCTTCTATGAGAAAGACTACTATTTCATCTAGCTTGGCTCACTTGAGAACTACGAACCCATTCATGAGTTTTACTAAGAGCATATCGTCTACTATGTTGCTGGGATTGAGACTCAGTAACAGTGGAGCATCGCAATTGCGTCCAAGTTTGTACGACCCCACTTCAGGGGCGCTGAGATGGAAAAAAACCTTCCTCGCCCTCAAGCTCACTTCGGATGTGAACTGCTACATATTCCATATAGTTTCTAGAACTTAACAACGAGGTAAAGCCTTTGCAGATAAGTTCCTCTCAGTTTTGGAGCTAAAAAGCTGCTTTGGTGAGTGGGTTAAACAATGTGACGACTCAGTAATCATATTTCATATGGATGCGCTTCTCTTTTAGAACATCAAGTAATTGCAGCTGCCTAAAATGGAAGGACAGAGAGATTATATAATAATTTAACGATGGGCTTTCGCGGTGACGTGGCACAACTGATCAAGGAGTTACGCCTCTGAATTACTTTAAATCGATTAAGTATTATATGCCCGTTAGGGGTTCTTAATTCCTAACTATTATTATTATATAATAATATATTTGGTAAGGCTGCTTTCCTAATCAAGGCTAAAAATCTAGAAGATTCTTCGCCTCACCAATTCGCACCATTTTAAGTATAGCATAGAAAAGCCTGAAGGAAGCTAAGATACTAAACTATTCACTTCTAATAATATTACTACAGCAGAAGACTTAGACCTATCTCACCAGTCTGGGCAAATGTATAGAGAGAGAGATTTAGACTCAGGTTCTTTTAGTAAATGATAAATGAGTGATGTTGCGAAACCTAATTAGCCTTTAGCTGATAAGACTACTAAGAAAATAAGGACTTCTTGAGTTCGATCAGAGTTAGACGATAGAGTGTGCGAGCCTAAAGATAACTAATCGAGTGCGGGAGCAGAATAATGATCGGGCAGGGATCGTGATATTTAAAGTGGTCTACCAGTAGAAGCGCAGCGAAGAAGGAGTGGTGCTTCAATAAGAACTGTCGAATTGATGGCAGCAAAACTACAATCCTAGAAGAGCATAGGTACTGATATGCACAAATCCATTAGAAAACTGGAGGAAGCAAGGAGGAAATCATTTACTGGGGTATTATGGCAAAGTATGCAGCTCTTGCTCAAATTTTAAGCTTTCATCTTAGAAAAGTTCACTCATGCTCTCTCCCATTAAAAATCGAAAGAGTGACAGATGTATTTTTTGTGCGAATTGGCGAGATACATTTGCGTACTTTTGAAAATCAGAGAAGTGAACAGTTATCTCAAACAGACTCGCTCTATTCGTTTTACCTGCTAACTAACTCATACTTTAAAACAGGAATATGCGGAATTTTTTCTATAGGAAACACAGACGAAAAAGATGTGAGAGCTGCAGCAAAACAAAAACATCAGGATGTGCGACCTATCTTATGTGCCACTATGCAAATTGTGTAATAGAATGAGGACTACTGAGGTCAAGAATCCCGATTAGACCAATTCAGTAATAAAAAGTTAATATAAAAAAGCATAAACGAATAATGCAAGCAGCTATGTGTCTCAAAGTAAAAAAAAAACAGATGAGTAACTCAGCAGTCTATATTTCTAAAACCCTTCTAAATCATTTAAGTTCTAATTCAATTTAAAGCGACTTCAAAGTACTGTCAGTTAAGAACTGTATTTCTGTATCATATATCATCCATTCATACTCATCTTACATTAAATCTTTAATTTTCTAACGTTTTCATACCACTATTTTAACAGAAAGAAGGGCACCGCTCCAAGAATAATCCAAATTAACTTTCAAATTTATCTGGAGATACTTATAACTCTGAGCTGATCAATCTAAAAGTAATTAGGATATATAAAGTTGAACAAATGTTAAAAGCATAGCTTCTAAAAGAAGTAAATTTTGCTCTAATTTAATTAGGCATATATTATATACTTAGCTTTAATATTAAATTCATAAAATGCTTTTTTTTAAATAAATAATTGAATCTTGATGATTGCTTTGACAATAAGTTAAATTAATATTTATATATATATATATACATTTTTTTTCAATACTCCTTCTAACCCTCTCACATACTTAAATAATTTATTTTAATCCATGGCTGCTAGCATCACTACCAACATTAACAAACCCCTTATCACCAGTCCATACTATTATTGTAGAAATCAGAATGAAGTGTAAAATTGAAATTATCAAATTAAATCTTCAATTTAATTTGGGGAAATTTTTTTGACCAATTTAATTTACACCACCGCACAACCTTGAAAATTTTAAATCATACTTGTATATTTTTTGCCCCTGTTGAAACAATCCATTTATGTTTAACAACTAAAAAATTGTTTCATTTTAATTTTTTATCGCAGCTATTTAAAATAAATAAAACGATTTCTGGTAATAATATTATATAATTAAAAACCCAAACCCCAAAAACCCCATCTTTTCTTATTCAAAAATAAAATATTATTAATTTCTTTATTAATAATTTTTAGAGAATGGCTTTGCCTGCGAAAAATATAAAATGCATCTTATGTTCTCTTAGCGCAGATTTTGCAGCCATTTCTCATGCTCTGCATCCAGATATTTTCTCTTTTAAAAGTCTTCGCACTCAAATCACTGTGACTTTTTTAACAAGCTGCTCCAAAATTGACCTCAAGAGTATAAAACTTGTTCTGCATCTGCGGGATCTTCATATACTCTTCGCATGTAAAATGGGGACTCAACTGAGTTCACCATGTTGAATATCTGCATTGAAGGGGACCCAGCTTTAAATTTTTCCAGGGTCTCAACCCTTTAGTATTTATGATTCACTGTGCTGATCGTTAGAAGCACATGCTTACATTTTGAATATTTTGGGGCAGTGCGCAAATAATAGAGTCTAGTAGATGAATTCTCAATAACACTAGTTAAAACCCACTCATTATTTTGCTACTTATGATGATATCATAGCTTATACAGCTCTGAAGCGAGTAAAAAATGCTGCTTCTATGGTCTTATTTCTTAAATTTCAAATTTTAACTTTATCTCTCCAAACTTCCTGGGATAAACCCTTTTGGGACTCTCTTGGAGATGGGGGTGGGGCCCAATCATATGAATACTCATGAAATTTTATGTGATTCAGGTTCAATTCTCACTTCGCTCCAATTTTTATACTGTTTCCTGTAAACTAATTAACAAATTAAACCCATTAAAATTAAGCAAATGGGGCATTGACTTACTTTAAGAAAAGATATGAGCTTTTGAGTAGAAATCTCTTAGGGGGCTGCCTCCTATACTCTTTGGTATCCACATCCGTTTCCCATTTTTTATGTTCAACCTTGGATATGCCATAGCAAAACAAGGGGACTAAGTTCAACATTGCTTTAGTCTCGTTGGTCTAGTTTAATTTTTTTTCTTTCTGAGGGCTTTATTTAAGATCAAGAATATTTGAGATGCTTTGCTCCTTTATTTAGGATCCAAAAACAAAGTTAGAGATTATTCTTGGCTAGAATACTGCTCTCTAAAATCTCAGCTGTTAGTTATCTATATTCTTCATATAAGACCCCCTTATTCTAATTTGATTATATTAATTTTAAGTTTGGGGAAAATTTAAATTTGGGCAAATTTAGCAAATGGGCAATTTAAACAAGTGGACATTTTAAGCAAAGTATAATTAATAAAATGGACAAATTTAGCAAATTTATGCTTACACAAAATTAGCTTTTAAAGAAGATCATCCAATGGTTTTTCTCTTGCAACCCAGATTCTACAAATGCATGTTTTTTTTAAATTTTAAAGTAAATTATTTTAAATAAATAAAAAAGCAAATAGCTTCTTATTTTAAAAAAAATAATTTAAAAATTTTAGGAAAAAATTATTCAAAAATCTACTATTTCTTTAAAAAAATATTTTATATTTTTGAAAAATTTGAATTAATGTTAAAAATTTTCCAGAAACCAATTTAATTCAATCAATTAATTAATTAAATAATATACTTAAATTTAATCAATCAAATTAAAACAATATTATATACCCCCTTTAACTTGGACTCATTAATCACATGCAAATTATTACCCCACTTATATACACTTTAATTATCACTTTAAAATTTCATATTAATTGCATTAAAATTCATATGCTTAAATTATCTACTCTCAAATCACTACCTTTTT
>JAJKFJ010022534.1:0-11481 GCA_027382625.1 Tetmemena sp. SeJ-2015
CTAAAATAGAAAAATTTTTGCACTTAAAAATACTTTACAAAAATTTCTTAATTTAAATAAAGGAGATACAAGCACTACATTTACAATAAATAATTATGTTTTGTACAAAATTTGAAACTTTATTCTACTAGTATTGCTAATTTTTAATAAATAGGTATAAATTTAGAATATCTAATTATAAGCTTACTACATTGATATAGAACCTAAGTAGCTAATTTTTTTTATTTAATGACCAGAATAATTAGATCAATTTTAATTTAATTTTAAATAAAAATGTAGAGCTTAAATAGGAAACTAAATTCTAGATGATGCTTTCTCATTATTATTTTCTTCTTTAATTTAAAGAGACCGTTTTATATCCTAAAAAGAGAGCCCTAATTATAAAAGTATATTCTTCGACTAAAGCTGCAAAGAAGTTCTTATCATTAATATAATTCTCTTCAGATATTATACTTGTTTAATACAAAATTTACAACATAAATCAATTAAATTGAAATTAAAATTTGATATTTATTTTTTCTTCAATTTTATATAAAGAAATCTTGAATGTTTATAAAATAGAATTATTAATATGACTACTTCTTTTTTTACACATTCTTATTTTTAATTAAGTTAATTGTTTTTATAAAATAGCCTTTATTTAAAAAATAACTGAAGCTAGTTCTGAAAATTACGAATTGCAATATTTGTCAAAATGTAAATCTTGTAAAAAAAAATTAAAAGAAATTCATCAAATTAAGAAGACTCAGGAAGAATTAGTTTAAGATCATTCTTAGAGTAAGATTCCCTTTAAAATAAAATGAAAATATTAAAGCAATTGTTAGTATTTCCTTTAAAATCAATTTAGATTTTATTTTAATTAAGTAATATTCATATTATATTTAAAAGTTTAGTAAAATATAATATTCTCGCTTTCATTAAATTTTTTAATAAGAAGATAATACAAATTATTGTGTTATTTGACTATGGAGTCTTGGGATAATGTACAGATTAATTTGAAATTGCAATTTAATAAAATGAAGTAAATTATTTTAAATAATCTTATTTAAAAAAGAACATTTCAAAAGCTTAATTTTATTCCTAATTACTAATAAAATTCTCTTTTAATTAGTTTGGAGCATTTAATATTCCTTAAGGATTTTTAATTGCTGACTAGAAAATAATATTTATGCTGGGGAAAGTACATTCATCCTTACTGCATATTGTTTTTTATTTTATTTCATAGATTAAGATTCAAAAATAGAAAATAAAGAGACCTTCTAATTTTTTAATTTAATATTGAGGCGATTTTAATTTTTTTGGTGCTTTTTTATCATTCCTAATACCTGCAAGGAGCGATTATTTTATCAGTAAAATTATCATCCAACTCAAGTTAAAAGTATATTCCAGAGAAGTGAACTCAAAATCTATTGGAAATTGAGGTTGAAAGTCATCAAAGCAACTTTGATACCAACCTTTTAAAAAATATATATTTTTTTATTTTAAAGCAATGAATAATTATTCCAAATATCTTTGTTAAACCGAACAAGAAATAATAAATATTTTCAACTGATAACTAGTAATTGGAATGGGCTACATTAGCTATTAATTAGATTAATTATCTCAAGGATATCTATTATTAGTAATTATTTAATTTCTTTATAAATAGTAGACAGTGGACACGAAATATCATTTTAAAATAAAAATATATGCAATATAATTTATAAAATATGAAAAGAAATTAAAAAACTTGAAAAATTCTTTTGATTTATGCAGTTTTATGAAAAGAAATTTAAAAACAGAATTTATTTATCCCTTATAAATTAAGCAAACATTGACCATAGGGAAACCCAAAGCTTAAGACAGCAGTTTAAGTCTCAACCATTATCCAAGCTAGACAAGTGACCAAAAGGGGAACTCTTAGATCTAGAATGCTGGAAAATAGATTGCAGTATCAACTCTTGGAGCTATTAACAGAGATAAAAGTATTTTAATTTTATTGTTGAATTTAAGTTCAGATTCAAATGCCTAAAATGCACTTAGAAAAGTTGCTCAAGAGGCTAGCATTATTAAGTTAATGAAGAAAAACTGAATTTCATAAGCAACTTTAAAAAAAAGTTAATTTTTTAATTTTCGCATTCAAATTACAGTTGTCATATAATAAAAAAAAGAATAATTTATAAGTCGGAACAAACATGTAGAATAAGGTATTGGTCATTCCTTTCAATAAAAGCCCATTAATAGAAAAGATTTTATATTAATTTAGTAAAATATTTAGGGAGAATAAATTATAATCAGTTTCTTTGGAGAACTAATTAATTTTGGACACCCTTTTAATGAATGAATGAACTGAAAAGGAAACATCACTCATAAAAGTCGTCTGAATTCTTTTTCACCAACTACTTGCTATAAATGAGGCAAAGATCTTATTTCATCTTTTGTTTCTGCTGATTGGTGAAGTGCCTCAATTAGGGTCTTATTATTTCTTCTCTTGTAAACTACTTCAAGTAGTTTCTCAACATCTATAAGCTGCTGCATTGAAAGTTACTTCATTCCTTGGATGATTTAGCTCTTCGATTAGTTGCTGACTGCTACGTAAACTGACTGAAGAATCCCTCTTGTCCTCGAACTTCTTCCTCTCATCTATTGATACTGACTTTCCGAATTAACATTACATGAGATGATTACTTTAGAGTCCTATCTGAATCGGGTGTTGTAGCCACAACATTCCTCAGGACTCAGCATCAAAACACCACTGTGCCATTAGGAAATTTCATCTAAGTTTTCCATAGTGATTCCTCTCTTGAAATTTGTCACTCCTATCTGCTTAACTATTTTCTCATACTTGTCATGAGTGTCCCTATCACTGAAGATAATTAGTGGAATGTGCTTCGCAAATTTTTCAATTAATTAAATAGTGTGATCTGCTCTCTCCGATTGCTTCTTAAATATTTCAATGTCACCTCCAAGATCTTACTGGATTCCAGACACATACTCGACTTCACTTTAGAATGAAAGAATTTTAGTTTGCCCAAGAGTTTTCTATATAATCCTTTGAATCCCTGGATCACAAGTTGCACTGAACAAATAACATTAAGTCAGAGTCATGTCCCATATCCCAAATATTTTTCCTTGGACAACTTTAAATGGATGAGCTGAAATTATTTGATCGTACTCATCTACGATTGTGATTTCATGAGTATTCTTTTATCCATAAAAGTTTTCTATTGTTTCAATACTTAAATTTATTCCTAGAGGGAGGAGCTATCTCTATGCCTAAGTTTTCAAAATATCATTCAATACCAAAATGAGAACCTTTTTTCCTCTTTATTTCCAGTACTCAGCGATTAAACTAATAATCCAAGTTTTTCCAGAAGCAGTGGGAAGATGACATTGAATAGTGCTACTTGAGCAACTCAGAACTATACCAGCAATCGTTGACTGGAACTCATTATGCTTGTACTCATCACAAACGTTCTCTACCTTTTCTGAAATTTGCATCATCTCTTCAAGGGATACTTCTCTCTTTTAATAAAAGTCTTTTATTGTTTCTTCAAAAATTTATTTGTTGGTGTCTGCATTCTTACATTCTTCCAACGTCTTAGTTGAGTATTGAGATGTGCGCTTATTAATTTCTCTCATCCAGTTTTGTTCATCGAGTTCTAAGATGTTGATTATTTCCTACTTTTAAAACTCTTTTAATGATTAGAGTATGAGGAGGCATCTCTCTAATGGAAGTTTAATTTTATCTTTCTTATTGATAAGAGTAAAGAGAATATCTCTCTATCTAAATAGATCAAGCAGTTCATCAAATATGATGTAGGGATCAGAAAGAACTTATACTTTTGATAGAAATTCTATCAATACTTGCTTTGATCGCGAGCAACAACTTTCCAATTTTTTAATAAACCCTGGCTAAAAATAATTTTTAGGGTTTACTGAGATTAATTGAGATTCGATTTGAGTGAATCCTAGATCATTCATATTTTGCTCTATTTAAGTTTAGTGTTTATCGAGCTAATTATTGTCTCTCAAGAGTAATGGAAATGATTCTATAAGTAATCCAATGAAATGAGAGTTGTATAAAATATCATTGTCCTGAAGATATCTATTAAGCGAAAGTATCATTTATTGGATGGTTTCTTTGAAAGACTCTTGAGTCATTTCTAAAATATTAGGAGCACTCAAAAATGGATAGAGTGTGAAAAATAGTGTTTATCCTTCGTGGCATTAAGTTTGGAATGATTTTTGACATTCTTTCATGTATGTTGAGTATCTAACTTAAGTTTAATCTTTTGAGCTCATAACTTATTTTATCCAATTCTCTTGCTTTGAAAAGTTTTTCAAGTTTATCTTATTCAATACTAATTTGATATTCTTAGCAAAGAGTCATCAGTGTAGGATTCTCAGAAAATTTTTCCATCAGTGATTTATGAACTTACAATTTGATTCCTATATCCAACTCATTGTAATTTTGAAGTATAAATTTCGACACTTTAGCTTGTTGATACTTAGTCTCTTTATTTTAAGGAGCTATTAACTCTGATGACTATTTCTCTTCATTCTCTAATTTTTCAGCATCGTTTTTTTCTTCCAGGTAAAAGTGTGATAGATATTTCAAGAGTTCATCTTACTAGTCCTTCAAAGTAGCAACAGAAGTATTTTTTCTTTGAATCTTTTATCTCTTGACTCGAATTAAGTCTCTGATTTCTTCAGACTCATATTCTGAGAGTGGATGTGATTTGAGTAGTTTATGATTTTGAATATCCTTCATTGTAAGCTTGAATCCCTTAGTTATTTTTTCAAGGATGTCTATCGCCTCTTAGTTGGATGACAATCCAGAAAATTCTCTCGCTTCTATAAAGTTGTTAATCACATTTGAATACTTACTTCTCTTTCCTAAACTTGATTGCTTAGATTGTTTGATGGTTCCACCTTTGCTTTGTTTGACGACTCTTGTGAAATCTTCATCCTCATAACTAGACTCATCATCACACCGAGAGTCATCACTGTCGTAGTCGCCCTGCTCCTCCTTCATATATATTTAATACAAATTAATAATTATGGCTAATAAATTCTTATTACAATATTAGTAAGTAAGTATCACAATGGCTTTTCTCCATCTCCTATATAGTAACCAACTTAACTTTAATTTAAAATTATCAAGTTTTCAGATTTGTCAAATTTATCCAAAAAATCACAAAAAATCACATTAAATCACACTTAATCACATAATTCGAGTAAAAAATTAACTATAGCTTAAATTTCATTTCTAAAATTTTATCGCCTATATAGACTTCTATTTTCTCTTAATAAATAATCATCTTCACTGAGCTATTTACTATAAGAAATCAATCACTTTATATTAAGTTTTTCATAGCTGACTTTAACTATTAAATTAGAATATGGAATCTTAAAAACGGAAGTGGGATCAGTTTGAGCAGTCATGTGAAGAAAACATGGATGAAACTTTGATGAGGATTGGGCCTTAGGAGTTGGTTGGGCGATTCAGATCAAAGCATGATCTCTACTCCTACTTCACAGAAATACGTAAATTAAAATCACTTGGCTCATATTTATTTTTAGTGAGTTACTACATGCCGCCGATCGAAGGAGTGAATCGGGATTACTTTCGGCAGATCCTCAAAGGAGACAAGCAACTATTAAAAATGTGCGAGGTCAAGATGACTAAGGTGCCAAAGTACGATGAGCTATCAGTCCGACAAGTGTTCAAGGGAATTAAGGATGACTTTGAACTATTGAGATTCCTACCTGATATGGATGAGAAACAAAAACCTATTGACAGACAATACTTCTTCAACATAGTGAATACTCTCCAGCCTGAATACCTAGCTCACATCGTAAAACTTACTTAAGATAAGAGAAACTCTGCATCAGATGGTTCAACTAAAAGTGATTTCATCCTCATTTCAGATAGCTGGCTATCACAACTTACCAGTCATCCATTCATTTCAAGTAAGGTTTATAAATTATGGAAAATTTTCTATAGAGAAAAACGGCAGGACTCTTCAGCTCATGAAACAATCATCTAAAATTTTCAAGGCAAAGAGACAGAAAGTAAATCCTCAGCCAGTGACTTCCCTCAAAAAATTTCGGAACAACGACGGACCAAGCTCTGCAAATAAATAAGCGCATCACAACAATGTTCTGATGATCGATAGTCATGCTCATGCGTCAATGGATCACAATTAGGAAGGTTTGACTCAAAATCTATCTAAGATGAGATTTAATATTTGAGTTAACATCACTTAATAATTAATCCAAGCTTAATAAGTTTATTCACACATAAATTCTATATTGTCTAATCACTAATATTTGCAAATGAGTTTGCAATTAGTTTCTTCGCATTTATTTTCTCATTTATGTTTGATGTTCTTATCTTCATACGCTTGTACTGATTCTTCAAAAGAGAAAAGTAGTTTTCAATAGGGTTATACTAGGGAGAATATGGAGGAGTGAAAATCAGTTCAATTTATAGTTCCTCGCATAAACTTTTTGATCTTCTGCTATGATGAACTCTTAGGTTGTCTAGGATTATAGAAAGTTTTCTGTTTTTAAATATTTCATGAGCTCCAATTAAAAAGTCGAGGAACTTGTCTGTATCTATTGATCTTTCATGGACATAGTAAATTTCTAGTCCTTTTGAAAGTGAAATACCACACACTACAGCTAAGCTCTCTTGAGTTTACATTTTATCTTGAATTGAGATATTGTGATTTCTATTGCTATAGTCAACTTTGAGCTTAGTAGAAACAGTAAACATTACTTCATCCACAAAGAGTAATTCTCTTTTATCATCAATAGCAATTTAAATGCGCTGAAGCATTTCTTATTCAAGGATAATAATTTTGTCCTTTTACTTTTAAGTTTGATACTTGAGAGTTACTATTGCTTTTCTCTTTATTTAATTCTTGAAGTAAAGGTTTCTTATTTAAGAAGTTGAGATAAACATATTTGGAAATTTTCTATGAAACATAACGCACCTTTGTGCCAAGCTCATTCCTGCTTATTAAATCAAAGTTTGTTATGAGACTAAATAGTCTACATGTTCTTATGTTAAGTTTTATTTCTGATTAGTTGAGGAATTAATTTAGTGTTCTTGATTTAAGTATTCTTAAAGTTTAGATAGGCAAATGTTTCTGACCATTGTTATTGATAAACCTACTAGTCTACTTATTAGTTGATAGCTCAGATAGATTAAACTATCTTTAGTAGGAGTTATAGTTTTGAATCGAAGCATTAGTATCATATCACTGGAACTTCTAACTTTTGTAAGATCAAAAGGAAAAGAGTTTTTCGCTATTATTTTATCCTCTATACATTAAGATTAGTAAGTATAAAATTTTCATAAACCATAATACTCTCTTATAGATACTTTTGAAGCAGTAAGCATTTATACAAACTTTTTTTATAGTTTAAATAGACTTGAGCTTACTATAGAGGAAAAAAGATTTTACCTTTAACTTCCTTATTACAAATTGAAATAAATTTATAACTAAGTTTAATTTAATAGCCAAACTACTTTTTCGAATGTGAAAAGTTTAAAGAAAAAATATATCCTACTAAATAAAAATTTCTCTCTAAAAATGAGGTTGCTTCAAATTTTAAATTTCTTACTCAGAGTTTAAATATGTGTGTACCTTCATACCAATCAGATTGAAGAAGAATTTTTTTAATAGTGAATAAATTTATAAACTAAGATAATTGAAATTGTTTTTATAAATGTGAATTTAGGTTTCAAAGTAGAAGTGAAATTTTTATATTAAAACAAAGTCATTTTTGAGAATAGTATTGTAGAAATAATAGAGTATTTATCGCCTAATTTAAAATCTTTATTTAGTGCGGAACTTTCCGCATATGCGGAAAATATTTCCGCATATGCGGAAATTATATAGAAATAGAACTTTACTTTTCAAAAACTTTACTAGTCCTATAATATTATGAATAATTTTAGTTAATTTATACATTTAGCGAAATTAATTAATTAGATAGATAAGATATATATTTCCTCTTAATAAAATGTTTTTTATATCTCTGTATATGAAATTATATGATAAAAAATATTAAACCACATTTTGAGGTAAATGGATCAACACTTTTTGAAAAAAGTAAATAGATGAAATGAGGAAAAACATTTACACTTTATAAATAAAAATATGAATATAAAATTATTTAAATATAAACTGAAAATATAATTAATGACTCTAAAGAGGAATATGGAATTGTTGAGTTCTTGTGTACCTTTAATATTTTTAGATTTGAAGTTAAAGGTGCTTTGCATCACTGGTATTTAGGTCCTATTAAATTTCTGTTTATATACAAATTATAATTAAGAATAGATCATCAAGTTCATTTAAATTTTAATCAACATTTCCTTAACCCCTAATTCTTAAAAATTTTGCTAATTATTGGCTTATCTCATCTAGCGCTATTCCTAATGCGGTAATGAAAATTCTCAACTGCCATAAAGATTCTTGTGTTCATAAATTTAACAAATACTAGAGTGAGTTGAATTACGCTTAGCTAAATATACATTTGATAGAGTGAATTACGAAAATTTAATAAGATTCTTATTTTTTATCTACAACTAGTAGTAATTGTCATTAGAAGATTTATTTATATTTAGTAAAATAAAAAAAATTATATTTTGCGTTATAGATTGTAAGATTTGTTTCTAATTTAGTATTTCAATAAATTATTCACTCATAATATACCTTGTAATTGATTTTTTAATTTTTAATTCTAATCTTTGAAATTTCTTGAGAAGAGATCCAACTTAAATTCTAATATCAATAATTTTCAAAATGACATAAATAAGATATTTTCTTTCTTTATAATTTATAAATGTAAAATAATTTATCCTTTAAAAATCATAATTGGTAGATAAAAAATTTTATTTTAATTCTGTATAACATTGATTAAATTAGAATATTCAAATATTTATAACAAGAATTAATTTGTGCAATAAATAAATAGTTTCAAGGAGTAATTAATTTTCATAATATGATTTTTTTAAAAAATAAATTTATGAACAATTAAGATTTTCTTACAAGTCTTGAATTCGTAATTAATTTTTATTGCAGTTAAATTAAAGAATTAATAGTTCATTTAAAAATAATATCATAAAATTTTATCAATTTTTTAGAAAATTTTAGAGTAAAATTTATATCTCGCCATAAATAAAAGATAGGATTTCTAAATTCAAAGCTTTATATTATTTATATTAATTTTAAAAGTTTATCGTTAACTATTGTATATTTTTCTATCATAAAGAATTTATTTGATATTAATATACTCTAGAACTTAATGGATTATAGAAAAAGAAAAGTTTATTTAGACTTATACGGATTTAATACACTCTTATAATAAAAATGCAAGTTGATTGTGAAGTAGTTTTAAAGCGGAAAGGTTTGATCATCCGCAACTTATATTCCTCTCCATTTTGTGCTGGTGCAGTTTATTTTTTTTAATAAAATAAGGAGACTTTGCTTACCTTCGCTTTGAATAAACTATCATGAATTTCACTTTATCAATATATTTACTATTTTTTTTTCAATAAATCTTCTGTCTTTGACTATTGCTCATTTTATATTATTTCGACACTCTCATACTTCTCTTTCATTTTAAATTTTTAAATGAATTAAAAAAAGTTTTTATATTAATATTGAAGAAATTGAATTATGATTTTAATCGACTTTCATGTATTATATTCTCGAATATAATGATAATTTAAATATTTAATCTGGTACTTTTATTGAATATCTTTATTAAAAGTAAAGAATTTTATTTATGTAGCCTAATGGTTATTATAATAAATTTCGTGAATTATATAATATAAATTAATATTTATAATTTTTTAAACAAAGTAATTTATTTTAAGTAAGGAATTAATATCTTCTTAATTTTGAATAATGCTTTTAAAAGACTCTTCCCAATTCTAATGACATTCAATATTTTAACACTTCATTAAAAATCAATATGATTTAATTATGATTTTATATTTCCCTTTTCTTCAATTAGAGATTTAAATTATATTAGCTTATATCAACTCAAATAAAGTTGAAAAGTAAATTTTTAGATATAATTAAATCTTTTAACACGTAATTAAAATTATGATACAATTAATATTTGATTTAACTTGAAATCACTTATTTAAAAAAATTTATTATTAAATTCATAAATTCTGTGACTAAATTTATCTAGACAAAAATAATAGCTAAGTGAAAATTTATATATAAAAGGTTTATTATAAATTTTTAGAGAAAATTAAAATTAATTAAAAGTCAGCCTTTAATTTACTTTCTATTAAATTATAATATTTTAAGAATTTTGGATTTAAGCAAAGAATCACCCAGTATATAATTTGCTCTTCAAAGTACCAAAATTAAAAATTATGTGAAAATTAGCACAAGAATAGATTATAAAAAAAAAAAACATTATAATTCATAGGGAATTTAATTTTTGCAAATTGGAATTTAGATAACAGAGAGGCGCTTGAAAACTACATAGAAACTTTTATTTATTAGAATAGTTTTCTCTGGAGTAGTTCAGCAGATTTATTATTTAAATTAAAAATTTCATCAAAAATGGAATATTCCTTTTTAATAAGACTTTAAATTTCATAAAATCTTAATTAAACTATTCAAAGAAGCGTTTTAACCTTTTTGTCAAATAAATAAAAAATTTAATACAAAAATCGAGAAATATTTATTAAAGATTAAAGTATTATAAACATTCAGTAAAATATTTAGGGAAATAAAATTAAATTTATTTTCTTTGAGAACTAATTAATTTAAGAACACTCTACTCTGATTAAATGAAGCGAAGTTGAAATCATGTTCAAAGTAGTCGTCTGAAATCTTTTTCACCTATAACTTGCTTTAAATGCTATAAAGATCTGATATCATCCTTATTTTCAGCAGTTTGTTGAAGAGTTTCTATGAGAAGTTTAGTATTCCTTCTTTTGTAAACTAGTTCGAGTAGTTTCTCAACATCAAATAATTGCTGCATTGAAAGTTACTTCATGCCTTGAATGATTTAGCTCTTGGATTAGTTACTCACTGCTAGATAGACTGACTACAGTATTCCTCTAGTTCGGGAGCTTCTGCCTCTCATCTACTAATACTGACTCTCAGAAATTACGTTGCAAGAAATTATTACTTTGGCATCCTATCTGAATCTAGTATTATATCCACAACACTCCTCAGGGCTTAGCATAAAAACTCCTGAGTGCCATTGCTGTATTTCATCTAGATTTTCTACTGACACTCCTCTCTTAAAATTGGTTATTCCTAATTGTTTGATTATTTTCTCGTATTTATCATGAGTGTCTTGATCGCAAAAGATAATCAAAGGAATGTGCTTAGAGTACTTCTCAATATACTTAATTGTGTGATCCACTCTTTCAGATTACTTCTTGAATATTTCTATGTCTCCTCCTAAGTCTTACTGAATTCCTGACACATACTCAACTTCACTTTA